>JBAMIE010176050.1:0-14107 GCA_037177295.1 Kaempferia parviflora | reverse complement strand
TCAGCCATTACTCCTCTATATAAACTCCCTTAGACCTCGTTGCAGGACAGACAGCGTAACTAGTTACAAGTCCTACTCGAGTTCAAGTATTCAAGTTCAAGTGTTCTTGTGAGTTCCTAAGTTCTATATCAGAGTCTGTGCATGTGGTGTTAAGAGCAACAAATTGTAGATTTTGCCCATATTTAAGAACTTTAGTTTTGTGATGAGTGATGACTGGCAAATTTTTAACAATCACGGAGACATGAAAATCATCTCACCTGTATACACTGTGAAATTAATGAGCTCAACTCTTTCTTTGCATTATCACGAAGGATCCCAAAAATTTTTTCAACATAAGCTGAGAGCTGTTGCTTGAACAGCAATGCTGGGTATTTGGCCTCTACTTGGCGCACAAAAGCAAGTCCATCCACAGGAAGGTTTGAAGAAGAGCGGAACCCCTGCACCACATTACACAAGAAATGATGTCGATGAATTTGACATTTACTGAAGAATTCATTCAGAACTAAGTAAAATTCACAACAATTTTGCATATCAAAGAAAAGACTAGATGAATTGCATACTTGTGTCATTCGCCCAAATAATGATGTTGGTGTTGGAGGCTTCCCACGTGGTGTAGAACTAGCTGCACCGGCAGCTTTTAGACTCTTTTGCAAGAGATATAATAAAGTAGATGAATTTGACAACCAATAAGCTAGGTGTTCAGTGCTCTGGTCATCCTGCATCACACATTTAGTTGGATTGAGTACCTTATAGTTAAGCAATTCTTAAAAAATAAAAGAGATATGGCTGACTAGCAACATCAGATGGTACTAGAAAAGGGTGCAGAGAAAATTAACAGTTATCCGACTCTTATAAATAAAACAGATAATTTATAGGCCACAGCATATGCTAATGGACAAAAAAGCAAAGGAATTTAACAAGTAATGCTGATACAAGTTGATCAGCAAACAAAAGTGCATTAAGTATCTGAAAATGTAAATTTGTTTCGCCGTACACCCACACAAGTAAAGGATCTATGCTATTGATGAAAAAGTAAAGGACCAATGCTTAAAACTAGTCCGCTAAATAACTTAGTAAAAAGAACAAGTACCAGACATCTAATTGAGTTCTGATCTCTGTCCATCGTAAAGTTAGAAAGCAAAATATATGATTAAATAAATATCTATCAATTGATAGAACTAACTAATGAAATAGGCTTCTGACTATAGAGGCTGGATGAATTAAATTGATGCCCTTAACTGACCAAAGTGATCATCCTTTCCAGACCCTATTCTGTGTTTTTTTTTCTCAAATTGTACGGTCAAAAATTTCCCAAGTTTCCAGAAAATAATACCCTGAGATGCTTCAAAATACTGTATATCTTTTGCTCGAAGAACTTAATCATCAAAGTTGATCTTTCAACCACAAATAATTTATCCGAGCATAAGTAATTAAAAGCATACTTTGGCTCTTTAAAATTCTTTCAAATATCACCAGAAGAACATATTTCATCCACGGGACAAATCAATTACATTGCAATAAGTTTAATGATCTTCTGTATTGCACATGTGGCAAGAATAAGTGCCTATTCAACTATTGTCTACAAAAAGTCAATCACAAGAAGAATTGGTTTTACCTACATAAAGTTCTAACTGCTCAATTAAAGGGCACAAAGTTTAGTATAAAGAATAAATACAGAAATTGTATATATAAAAAAGAAAACTAATCTAGTGTGATAAGGAGCTTATTCACCATTTACCAACAACAATATGTTTATGCCACATTTCATTCAAGGCACTGTGGGTTTTTAGAATACCAGAATAGTTCAACAGTGCATGCAATATAAGTTGGTCCCAACCAGATTATGGACCAACTTATTGCAATCAGTATTGAATAGTCAACTAATATCAGACCAACTGAATTTCCTTTATTTTGGTCAGTCCGTGCTGAAAATTGATTCAATTAAATTCTACTACAGAAATTTAACCAACGTCAGCTGAGATGTCTACTGTGCACTGGGAAAATAGAAAGGAAATAAAAAAAAAAAGATATAATAGAAGCTTAGATTACAAAGACAACTCAGAGGTTCTTTTGCAAAGTAAATATGAGTTTCACCAACACCAAATTAGGTTGTGCCTACCATACTGGGATAATCTGTTGTCAATTTTCTTCTAACCTAATCAGATTTTTAGAAATATTTTCATAGTTATGTATTTCATTTACTTTTAACCAAATATTGACAGCGCAATACTTGTCAGGCCAGGCTGTTCAAGTTTTTTGGACATCCCAACGTGTGTTTCATTTTCAAAAGGAAGAATAGGTCAACTAGCAACAACAATTATAGTTGTAGTTGGAACTAAATAAGCATAAATCTATGTAGTATACAAGAACCTCAATTGCACAGCCAGTCATCTGAATAAGACGGTCAAAAACACTTGTTTTCTCTGCTTCAAATAATTTCCAGTGAAGAAGAGATTTGTATATAGTCACTGCAGTTGCTGGCTTTCCTTCATCAAAACCAATGTTTTGAACCACACATTTAATCAGCATGTCAACACTCTCCTGCGAGTAAAACACAGTAGGTGAATCACCTATCAAAGAATAGTAAAAACATAAATTAAACCTTGATAAGAAACTTCTATTACATGCGGCCTGTCAACATAAGATTTCCTCAACCTGGAATCAGTCTTGGCAATGAGTTTAATAGGAGGAGGAGCATTTGGTAGGTCCTGCAAAAATAATGCAGGAGTAACACAAGTCAACTCATGGAAGAAGTCACAAAAGAGAAATTGACAATGCCGTCTGTTGCAGACCTTATGATCCATAAATTGGTGCAGAAGGTTGTCCATACTCTGCAAGTAATGACAACATGCAAGTGAAAATGACAGGAGAAAAAAATTTGCAAAGATATGGTGGAGATATTATAGAGGGAAGAAGTACTTGTTTCGATGGGGTAGAGGGTGTGTTTTTGACTGACGCAAGCATTAAGGCTTGCTGTCGCAGTACTTGATTCTCAGATTCCATATTGGACAACTTTTCTTGAAGACTGCAGTAGGAACATACAAACTTAATCCATTGTGGAATAGAAAATGTGTCTAAGAATCAAGGTACAACTCTGGACTTAAGTTCAAACTTTTTTTCCCATTTTGAATAGAAAATGTGCTTAAGAATCAAGGTACGACTCTAAACATAAATTCAACCCTTTTCTTTTCTAAAAGCAAAAAGGTTTTAACTTAAATCAGAGTTCTACCATGATTCTTAAATTCAAATCATAATGTCATGCTAAAGACAAAAAACGACAATAACTATATAAACCTTCGCGTCGATGTTTTCAGATCAATTAATTCTGCTTGTGACTCATCAATCTTTGATTCTGCCTCAAGAATTTTCTTTAGCCTCTCCTCACTTAAGGCACTTGTTTCCTCAAACTTTTGCTCTGTTTCTTGAATTTTTGTTTCAAGAGAACTCACCAAAGCCTGAAATTCATACCAAAACATTATGCAAGCAAAAAGAAAACTAAACAAAGCATAGCATATCAACACTCGGTCCCAATACCCACAAGATGTTATTCTCAATTGATACAAAGAGGTCATGGAAGGCATACAATGCACTCATGTAGAAAATAAGGAATAGAGTAAAATAAGGCAAACTTATTCTACTATATTTTGCACTAAATCAAATAAGCTTAACCAACCCTGATGCTTGATCAATATGTACTTGCTGCCAGGTCCAATTTGAATATTTAGTATGTGTTTGTTTCCTAAACCATTTTCCAGTTCTCTCTTTCTAATTTTCCTTTTCTAGAAAAGAGTTTGGAAATTGGAAAGAAAACAAGTCTGACTTTCTTTTTTTTTGCCAAAAATGATCACAAGAAGTAAAATCTTATTTCTCATTAGACCAAAATGAATTGCCTAGATTTACTTTCAAAACTAACCTGGAAACACAGATAAATCTAATTAATTATCATTCAAAAACTTCAAACAACAGGTAACGATGGCCCAATTTTGAACTACTAGTTCCCTGAAGTGACACTATGATACTCTTTGGCACGATAGACAAAAGATTATCTGTGCCGATCAATATTGAATGGCATTAATTAATTTTTCACCATGTCACCCAACCCAATACAAGAATTCAAACCATGCTTTAACTTTGTACATTTTGATAATTTACTGGCATGTCACTTAACGCAATACAAGAATTCAAATCATGCTTTAACGTTGTTTCTTTCATTTATATTGCTTCCCTATCAATAATTTGCTGCTTCAAGTCTATGAAAAGAGGGTGAGGGTGTTAGAACTCTAGTGAATTTTTACTAGAAGAATCATTTGGAGGATACATGCAGACTAAGTGTCCTATTCTGGAATTTCCTTGATTCTACTTGTGCTCTGCTGCTTATGCAGTTGGAGCTATACAAATGTTGATACTCACGTTTCACTTATGCTTTTAGATCAGGTAAGAACTTTGTTAGTAGATATTCCTCCCTATGTGAGCCCCCACAAGACTTCTCGTGCGAGTGTTTTTCCAGTGCAGCGACTGCATACTCACATGAGAGTTCCACCAATGCCACGAGAAGACTTCTCTTCGCTTGAATCCTCCTCGCAGGAGGGTTTCCTGAGCCAGGGTTCTGCCTCCTTCCCTTCTCCTCCTCCTTGATGCCTCTGGCACATTGTGTTGGTATGTTCGACACAGCACCCCAACATTGTCTTGTTTAGGCCAACAATTGAACCCCACAAACAAGGGAGTTTAATCTCACTTTAGCTGGAAGTAGAGTCTCAAGCTATGAGTATGAAGAGAGTGATGCGTTTTGATGAACTACAAAAGATCTTGACATGCTATGATTCAACTGGTCCAAGCCAATACTTAACACAATGACTTCATCACTACCTCTACTCATTTTCCACTTATCTTTTAATTCTTTTAGCCAACCCAACATAAAAATTGTTATTCATCTTTCCTCGTCCTCAGTCTCAACAATTGTTCCACCCATCAAGCACTACCTGGGTAATAAAGTGTTGATGCAACACCAATATTAAATCGTCAAACCATACAAGAATTTGGTGACAACATTTGATGAGGCAAATGAATAACTATCTCACAAATAAAGCATAAACACATACAACGATTACAAAGAGGAAATTTAATTAATCAAAGATTGAATATTACATAGACATGACATCACTTTTATAAACTCAATATCAACTAGCTAGAAAAGAAATACCCCTGAATCAAACATCTATCATACTAAAAGATACCTATTAAACTTTAACCAAATTTAAATTATTCCCATAAAATTAATAATTATTAAACTTCAACAGATAAATTAGGACAATTACCAAAATTAATTAAAAAAAACTAATTACAATGAATTCTCAGTTTAAAAAAACTATTTCATTATTTACCAAGCTTAGTAATCACCACTACACTGCTGAAGGAAAGAAGTGACTGTTTGGCCCAATCAATCTCCCCTTCCACAAGACTTTGCCATTTCTACATCTTTCATCAATCCTCCTCTATGTTAATATAAGTGTGCAAATATAACTCTTTGTTTCAGTTGTAGATAATACCTATTATTTGTTCCAAGCATACCAAGAAGATATTATTCCGTAATAGAAATATAGATAGTAGAATTATGTGACAGCAAAAATTATTTATCCAAGTTTGTGTATATCCAAATTTGTGTCGGTAGTAGGTATATACAGCAATATAAAGCAGTATCCAAAGGAATATAGGCCTACTAAGAAGTATCACCAGTACAGGTGATTTTGAAATATAGGCCAGTAGCATTTTATGGGAAGTAATAAAAGTTTATTTACTCTTAGTGCTTAGACTTGTTTTGTAGCAAAGGCAAGTGAAGAATGCATAAGGGATCTAACTCACCTTTAATTTTTCATTTTCGGCTGTGATTTTATTCGTCAAATCTGTATCAATAACTTGAACCTCATGTACCAAAGAAGCATTTTCTGCAGTCTTCTTGGAAGCTTCTTGCTCTGCTGCAAGCATAGTTTTTGTTTCTGCAACCTGTAGTTGCATATCCTGCAAGGCTAATTGCAACTTTGTAATTTCTTGAGACCTTGCTTCCTCCAGGTCAAGCTACAAATGAAAGTATATGGTATGAGAACCTAAACATTTGTACTCATACTTGTTCTAAATATAAATTAGATTGAAATATTCACTTTGTCAATAAAATATATTTAGGCCACAGACACGTAAAGTGTTAGCATGTTGTGATGAGTTATGCATCGCAGCCACAGACACCATCTTCATACACTTTTCAAAATTTTGATAAAGAATACTGAAAATTTACACCGTACTAACCCTCATGCGTTTCTCCAGCTGGAGTCTCCATGTGAGTTCTTCAACTTGCTTCTCTAACTTATTTTTAGCTTCTTGGAGTGCACCAGCTTCTTTTGCAGCCTAAAAATCAAGAAAAAATTGTAAGGTGATGCACAAAATAGTAAAATGTAAACGCACAAATGTTTTTCTCAAATAAGTGAGTTTTTCATCGATAGTAAACTTGAATAACAGAGAACAAAGACATTTGACAGCAACATTCTAAATTTATCCATTTGACTCTTACAACAATAATTTTACATTAGTTTCTCTTTATCTATTCAATTACAAATAAGCCTTCAGTGTGCTAACTATTCAAGATAAGATATGCTGTACTGTTGTATACTTGAAATATGAGGTTTTTCAACTATTTTACAGATTCATAAATCAGCTCCTCAGTAAACTATCAGGTTGCTCTAGATTTGCAAGCAAACCTTTTTCCTTACTTGAAAATACAAGTTATTTCTTATGGCACAATCTAATGCATAATTGTACTACAAAACTATACGAGATAATATAGGAACATTTTAAAGTATATTTGAAGTAGAAAAAAAATACCAATTTAAGTTTTCGTAGTTCCCTTCTAGCAACTCTTCCTCTCCAAGCACATTGCATTGTAATTGTCGCTTTCTTTAGCCTCAAATAACGTAAGCACGCTAAGTGTCTGCGGAAATAACTCTGAAAAAAGGGCAGATGGACTTAACACAATAACATGGAAAAAGATAATTAGTGTTGAAAACTAAAGCATCCAGCACATACACATGTAATAAATACTTCCGGAAATAGGTTGATTTTATAGATGAATGAATATTCATATACTAGGGAAGATATTCAACTAGAAAAAAATAATTATGCATATGGACGGATTCATGGAACTGAAAAGTGTCACTTCTTTAACAGACCAATACAACAATATATTGTTAATTTTTGTTGACAGGTAAAACACAATGTTCTTGTACCTGAATAATTATTGCAGCTCTTGTCTGTTTCCTATAATGAAATTCTTTACGAGCAACCATCCCACGTAAACCAGATTGAATGGTAATAGATGCAAGACAGTTGTTGGTGTACATTTTCCTTGCAATATGCATGCGAAAATATGCCTGGATTATTGAGGCAGCAGCTTGCCTACGCATGTTTTCATAATGTTGACATGCAATGTAACCTTCAACGGAGGGTGAAATTTACTTTTAGTGTGATAATATTATCCTTCTGGACATCAAATATGCAGAAATATACAGAGGGAACATATCCTAACCAACCAAATTAATGCGCAATTCTCCAAATTACCTCTGCATGCAGTCTGTAACAGTATAGCTGATTTTTGGAGTAAGATGAAATCTTTGCGAGCCAAATAGGATCGAACTTTTCTTTGAATTTTCTTAGCAGAGAGCCCAAGAACTTCATTCCTACGAGCATCTAATTCAGCCATCTGACCAGCACGAAGAAACACCTTTGTTTTGCCTATCTAGAAATCCATATAGTACGATTAAAATTTTGTCGGCATTAAAACATGGCAAGTCTTTGCAAGATTATGTAGTTTGACAAATGTAAAATTTCTTCCCTCTATTTAAGTAATGGGGCACAACTTACCCACTACGGATACCAATTAAGCAAAATATATAAGAAAATCTATTTGCACACCTTTTTTTTTTTTTTTTTGATAAAGACATTTTGAAAAAAGTCAAAAACATTGACTACATCTTTCTATCATTCCTATCTACCACTAATACATGGAATATGGAACTATAATAGCCTAATGAAAATGAAAAAAACAATGAGAAATTCTTTGAATGATATTTTTGGACAAAAATCAAAAGGGCTCTCCTAATTATCAGAATAGTTAGAAGGCCTCCTCTTTTTCAAAAATCAAAAGCACACCCCACCATATTTCTAATACCAAAGATACTCTTATTCCAACGTTGTTGGAGCAGCTATGGCGTAGGCTGCTGCTACATGTAAAAATAAATTAATTCAACTGGGTTAAAAAAGAACTTTTATATCAAAAAAAAAAAAAAATCAAACTGGATCAAATTCAGTTCAACATGAACAAATTCACACTAAAAAAATTGTGACGACAATTAATTGGCTACTACAATGTCGTAACACTCAATTAATCGTTGTTACAGTAGTTTTGAATTTGACCATGTTGAAGTAATTTTAATTAAGTTTGAGCAATTTTGACCAAGTTGGTAAAGAATTTTTTTTATATAAAATACTCCGTATAAATTTTTTTGATGAAGTTGAATAAATTTACTTGTGCACATTATAGTAGCTACTCCATAGATGCTACGTCCATAGTTGCTACAATAATATTGGAATAAGGATATCTTCAGAAATATGATAGGACACTCTTTTTGACCTTCTTTTTTTTGAAAAAGGGATGCCCTTTTGACAATTCTGATAATTAGGCTCTTTTGATTTTCACCCTTATTTTTTATCTCTGTGAATTCTTTCCGAAAAGCAATGAGTCCCAACTATTTGACCTAATTTTTATATCAAGTTAAATGAGTTGAAATATGACTATTATTCTGTATTATTGCTCCTGTTAGAAGATGACTTAATCTTTTATTAACTGCATAAGGAATTTAGAGGATACTGTAACATATATACAATCTTGGTAATCTGTTTTTAAAGTATGGTTGATGTGGATCGTGGATATTTTTCTTTCCTAAAAATTAAAGTAGTTTCATCTTTGCAGTAATGTCTGAGGATAACCTTTTCCAGCTACTTAACCCAAAAAATTTATTGTTCATCTTCCCAAACCTATTACTTTGCTCTTGTGTCTTATGAAATACGTAGAGGCATCTTATGGAGCATGTGGATGATGTTGGATGAACCTGCAGATAACTGGACTGTTCAAGGAGACAATGCAACATCATGTTTCTTAGTGCCAACTTGTTTATTTACCTGATAGCCTTTGAGACCCACTTTCTCTAACAATTTCTTAGTAACAGTCACCTCATCAAAATTCATACTGTGACAAAGGAAAAAAAATGTAACCAATTATAAGCCAAGATGCTTATTTTCCAGATATTAAGATTGATAACAACTACCTCTCGTCCAATAAATTGGGTGCAAAAATTCCAAACCGGTCTACAAATTCATCGAATGTGCGTCGTGTGGGATATCCAGCGCAACTTATTCTGATTGCCTCCAACACACCCTATATGCCACAGAAAACAAAGCATCTTTGCATGTAATTGATACACTAAAAGTATACTAAAAAAAATGACTAGTATTTCAACATAAGGTTGTCAAGAGGTGTGAATCGTATGATGAATTGTCAAATCGTGAATCATATGATTTGACAACTATAATTCAACACGCTCTCACCATGCCATTTGGCATGAACAAGCATGTAGAGAAAAGAAACATGACTCTTTTCAACAGTATAGAGACCAAAATTTCAGAAACTAGTCAAGTACCAATTTTAACTACTGAAACTCATGGCAATGAAATGCTGAATGGTAAAACCAAGTAATATCAACTCATTTAAGCAACAAAGGGAGTGCTCAAATGGGATATCCAGCAGTATGGCCCATCTACAATGTTTGGTCTTACAAGCAAATAATAGTTCGGAATAAACAAAGGTGTGCGCAAGGTAGACAAGAACAATTACATAGCAATAATCTAAGTGGATGAAAAATTACCCCACAACGAAGCTGCTGGAGAATATTAGTGTTCTCAAAAATTGCAGGTTTCAGAAGATTATTAGGCTTTACACATCGTATGTAGTGGGGCTCAGTCTGGCTTAGAGTTTCTAATAAAGTTTGAAGTTGTTGCTGCAAAGAAGTGCACACAAGTGTTAAGTACATATACAGCATATTAGCGTCAGAAATTGTAAAATGGAAAAGAAAAGACCAACAGCTCACCTTACACCTTGAGCCAATTGATGAGAACTTCGAAGACTTAGATGAGTCCTCCGTAAGTGGTGGGAAAAGACCTGCAACAAAGGGACACCTTGAAGCACCCAAGAGTTCTTGGTGTTCAGCAACAACATAATCTTTGTTTTTATCCAAGAAAAGTTCTGTTTGATATGTAACCTGAAAGATATTAAGAAAAGATGACATTCCTGACCATGCACAAGAACTACTCAAAATGGCGAAGAAACAAAGAGATCATATCTAGACTGTGGACTATGAACCATAGTTCAAACTGAAGCTGGGCTCAACAGATTTATGCGCTTATTGCATAGTAATCAGTTTTTTGCCACTTCAAAGAAGTTAACAAAACTTGTTTAGTTCAATCAATCCAGTTGAATTTAAATGTTTGAAGATTTTCAACTTACATCACCAGCATAATGACGGATGGTAAAGTCGGAGCGTGAAAATTTAGGTTTGATGAATCGCTGATGATTCTTAAATGTTTGGTACATCTTCTCAGCAAATGTTTCATGTGTTGACCTCGGCAACATACTAAGAATATGAACATACATCAGCTGCTCATAAAATATTAATACGCAATTCAACAAAATAGAAATATTGGAGGAGTGTTATCATACATACCAAGCTTCATCTAGAAGAGCAATTATTCCACCTGGTTTCTGAAAAATGTTCAATGAAGGGTGAAAATATACTCTTAATACTAAAATTTCAATTTACTTTATAACGAAGTGCATATGAGTGTACAACTATGAACCGCTATCCACCTGGTTTCTCTCTTTTCATCAAGATATCAGACTGCATTGGGTAGATTCTAGATAGAAACAATTCTTTACATTCCTAGAAAGCCTCTTCCAACTTCTGTTGATCATTGTTGACAAAAAAAAAAAAGTGGGTCTTTCTAGTTTTTAGTGCTAAACAAAACCATTATGGGTCATAATCCTTAATTCACTTGAAGGACAATTTGAAATGTCAGATATAAACTGTTAAGCATGGGAGATGACAGATAATCATCACTAATAAGGAGATTGTTTTTCTTTACAACTAGTCTCTGTTCACCAAAGTATTGAAGATGTAACATGATACACGAGAGCAAATTACAGTGATTTTGCAATTTATTTACTTGGGTAATTTTGTAATGGAAAAAGAAAGAAAATATTTAGAATAGCAAAGTTCAACCATGGAGAATTTTGCAATCCATATAGATGGATTCTTGCAAATCTAAAAAAAGAAGCTTGTTCACTAGACATAACCCAAAAGATTTATAGCAGAAAAAATTCTTTTAGGTTGAAACTCATTACAAACCTTCTCAATAAGATCAAGAATATCCTGATTGTCAATAAATTCGATATAACTCCAATCAATTTCTTCTTTTGTATATTCTTCTTGTTCCATCTTAAAAACATGCTGTTGCAATAAGCAGAAAACAGATTAACAATCATCTTCTAGACATAAAAATGTTGCATTCTCAGAAGAAGAACTAAGTAGGAATTTTCATCCAGTTTTTATATAATATTAGTGTGCTCAAACCTGATTAAAATGTTGTTGCAGTTTTTCATTAGTAAGATTGATGCAAAACTGTTCGAAACTGCAAATGATAAATATGTTAGAATCAAATGGAGGGACCTTAAGCACAGAAAGGAGGGAAATAAGTAAATGATTAGCTACATGTTGTTTAATTTGTAGAGAAAAAAATACAACTATTCATAGGTAGAAGGGCATTGACATTCCAACATGAATATATGTCACATGCATCTGTTTCAATATCTATCCTCCAGGATCAAAGAGGTCTGAATTATGATGGTGTTTGTGCCAATAAAGCCAACCAGCAATAAGCAAAAATTTTAAACAAAAGCATTTTCCAACAAATATATGCATCAAAGTATACATGTAAAAGGCTGCATAGTGAGTGAAGGAAAGAGATACCGCTCTTGGCAAGCGGTGCATGTCCTAACTATTTGAGGTAGGCTACATGGATAGTGAAGGCATTAAAAGAAGTTGGAAAATATCTTTTACCATATCAATACAAGAAGCTTAGAAGATGACAAGTGATGTACAGTAGACCTAGCCCAATGTAAAATCATTAGTCGACCACTTGGAACACATACATGACTCCAAATCCTGCATTTGGCAATACAGAAATAAAGAGTCACTTCCTATCTGCCACTAGTCATTTCCTACCTCAAGTGACACCGAGCGCCAACTTGAATGTGGAGGCAAGTTCCCACATGGAATGGAGCTCCTAGCAAAGAAGTTGTAGCAGTGACTTGTTGAGCAATGTGTTCATCCTCCCTGGTTGCTCCTTCCTTCAACACCTTACAGGGTGGAAACAAGGCAGTATGGATCAAAAGCATGGGTGATAGGGGAAGAAGAGGGCAGAACATAGAAGGCAAGGAGAATAGGAGTAGGTTTCTGTCATGGTGCTAGGGTAGAACCTAGAAGGCAAGGAAGAAGGTGTAGGTTTCTGTCATGGTACCAAGGTTGTGTGACAAGGCCGAATATGTGACAAGACTGTGAAACTAGAACTTACAGTTGTGGAGGTCGCCGACAACTGAGATACAGAACCAATCATGGCGGCGTTCAAAGATCACCATGCATCCACGTTGAGACATCCTGTGACACTGCCCACATTGAGAGTGATGCAATCTACATGAAGATCGACTCCATGATGATGGAGAATATATAATGGGGAGTGCATGGGAAGGGGGGAGAAAATAACTATGTGGAGAAAGGAGAAGGAGAGAAGTGAGGATTGGCGAGAGCTTATGAGGAGACGGGCATTAAGTGTTGGTGGGACTAATTAACAATGAAATATGTGAAGGAACTAAAGAAAATTGAGATGTGGAGAGTAAGCGATGTTGGGTGGAGGAAGACTGAATTAACTTGTGGCCTCCTCTTAAAGGGATTTAAAAATAAAACACTAAAATTTTACCAACATTGATATCAAGCTGAGAAATAACAATGTAAAACATTCATTAAAAGAGACTTGTCTGTAATAATTTGAGGCTTACGTGTAATCTATGTTAGATTCCGAGATAATAGTTAATGCTTAACATCCCATGTAAGGCTAATTTATCATATAACTATTATCTCTTAACAAGAATAAATTCCACAATAATGTTAGGGCAAAGACTCTTACAGTGTTTCATAAGAGGGAACGAAACTAGAAAGGAAATAAGATACCAAAAAGAATTCCTAGTAACACTTCGCTCCATTCAAAAACTCAGAAAAAATCTTTCTCAAGTTCTCCTCTATATAGTTTCTGCCCAATTTAGGTGGAAAACTCACTTTTCCAAGTAATGATTTTTTTTATTTTCAAATATATATTTCATTATTTTTCTATGTTTTTGATGAAGGAGAGCCTTGGTGCATAGTAAAGTTGCTGCCATGTGACCTAGAGGTCGCGTGTTAGAGTCTCAGAAACAACCTCTTGCAAAACAAGGTAAGGTTGCATACAATAGACCCTTTCCTGTGACCCACATTGGCGATAGTTTCGTACACCAGGTTGCCTTTTTTATTTTTCTATGTTTTTGATAAATAAAGTTTTAAGACTTAATTTCCTCCCTCTTTCTTTCCCTCCAAGGAACCAGCCAGACAAAAAATATTTTGCAATTATTTTTCTTTGAGTTTTTCCCCTTACCAATTTCCTCCTTTTATAGGGAAAAAAAAGGAACTAGTAAGATCTAAGAATGATAGAGACAAGCAAAGCATATGTTTCAAGACTCGAGCAATTCAACTATTTCAGTTAATGGAATACATGTACTTAAGACTTTGCATAAAGTTTCTTTCTTTTGACAAAAACCAGTTACACAAGCAATTTTGCTGGAAACTTCTTTTCTAATGAGAAAACAGACGTTCAGAACTATAGAATGGAGGAAAAGACAAAAACTAGTGGAGTGATCATAATGGGG
>JBAMIE010176032.1:0-14112 GCA_037177295.1 Kaempferia parviflora | reverse complement strand
ATTTTTGAAAGGGAGTAAATCACACCATATATTTGTCCTAACACATAAGTCCCAACACGAAAAGGTCAGACGCTCAGTAAAGTATTTTATACCGGTTAAAATTTGATCTAAAATTATTAGAGTAATTATAAATATAAATATCAATTAAGTCAACTCGTGATGACATGTGATAATATTGCATAGGCCTATGAGGTGGACCTTGAGTAATAAACAATTTACTGGAGCATGGTTCACTTGCCACTAGAGGGGTGAAATTTCTACATAGGATTTCACTTGCCACTTGAGCTTCCCTATTTTACCTCCCTACCCACGGTAGTGGGCTGCTAATGTGGGTAATAAATAATTTATATTAAATTTTAAAATATTTTTTAAAATGTAATACTATATCATTACAAGAAACGAGTAAATTTTATCATTTCTATTATGGGCATAGCATATGATAGTGTGCCCGAATTGAATAGGGATCGATCTTCAATGTGTCACTACTTATGGCAATCTTAATTTGTCGTGCACCTCCCACCTTTGTACCTGAATTTACCTCTTTTTATATCTATAGAACCGACTGTAGGGTTGCTGATGTAGCAGTTCCACATGTGATAGAGAGATGCCTTAGGCCCCTTGTATTTTTTTTAAAAAGTAATTTAGGTATCTAACTTTTTAAAACCGATTAATTTAAAAAATGATCGACTCAATTCTACAAAAAGTTTTCATCAAGCATCGAAAAAAATAAAAAGCCCTTCTATAGACTTATTTAAGTGGCCAGTATTCTTAGAGTTATCATTCTACTTAGTAAAATTCTTACCGTGCTCTACGGTTGGGATTCAACCTTTTAGATGCCTTATTAACCCCATGGCACATAAATATCATATTTTTTTTAGTTGACACTGTATATCTAACTTATACTGATTAATCTTGAGATGACTGATTTGATCCATCTGACTCATCTAAATTGATAGTTCTATGTGTGGCAAAAGGCGAATACGTTCGTCCCTAGCGCCCCCGTCAATCCGTCCCAGGGTTAACACGGAGAAAGTAAATCATAAGTGGCTACTAGTTATAAGTGTAAATAATTAAAATATGAAAAAGATATATACTCAGGTGCGCTTAAATTTGACCTTGATAGTCCTATGTGTGCGTGTATATATAGTTGTTAGTTTACTATCACTTGTTTGGTCAGTACGTAATTGTTTTAAAATATACTGATCAAAGTATATTTATCGATCATGAGTTATATATCAGTCAAGTGATCTATGACAATTTTGTTTGTCAGTAAGTCAAAATATAAATTTATTTATTTTTACCGGTCAGAACGGAAAAGCATGTCCGGCCGGAGGCGGAGGGCGGCGACAGTGGTGGTGCAGTGGCACTGCAGACAGGCGACACGGCCGTGGTACTATAAATATAAAAATAAATAAAAAGTAGAGATGACCGATCGGTCCCGAGGCGGTGGTGGTGAGCGTGTGGTGGTGGTTGTTCCAGGCGTGTCCGCCACCTGCCGGTGTCTGGTCCGCCGGCGCGGCGACAAAACTGCTTCACTTTCTGCATCTTCTCATTCTTTAAATTCACCTTCCACATCGCCATCATATCGAAAACCCACTCACTGCTACGTTAATATAATTCATTTTTAATTTATCTATTACTAATAATTAATAATTACAACTAATAAGGTTTTTATCTACCAATCGATCGATCGAAGTAACTTCACTCGATTGATCATAGTCAAATACTTTCGTCAATAGGTCGGTCGTAAATGCCTAGCTAGTAGATCGATCAATGATTTACAGTCACCATTTGAGTTCAAGTTCATGAATTGAGGGCACACAATTTTATCCTTATTTTTTTCGCGGTCCCTGTAGGTTCGGTATCGTAAAGATGTGGACTTTGGACATTAGTAAAATGCCTTTCAAGCATGCAATGATTGCTTCTGTTAGCAACTTTTGAAAGCTTGGTTCCCTAGTGATTGCGCGAGTTGAAAATTTCACATTGGATTTTACTCTTTCGAATCTTTCTGTTTTTGTTCGCGTCAATTCATTATCGGTAGGTCAACTCGTGTTCGCACGACAGCAACAAGTGTTTTCCACGCACAACTTTTCGTTGCCCGTCGACATAAATCTCAATAAAACCCTAGTTAATACATATAACATTTACAAGCATCACCGCGATAACCTAACTAAAGCCCCTTAACTTTTCGTCCTTAGAGTGTTACTTTTCGAATCAAACTACATGAGAATAAATCTCCGTAAAGTGGTTAAATATTACGATAGCCTAATGAAAATCCGATAAATTGTCATCCCTAGAGTACCGATATTTCGAATCAAACTATATAAAGCAAAATTCCTCATACCCTACCACCCTGAAAAGTTGCACAAAATATATGTTTTAGAGATATTTAGGGCAGGGAAAAGTGGGAACCAAGAATAAGGTCCAATAGTTTCATGATGTGCTTTCCAACTATGGTTGAAGGTTGTCGATGAATATGCCAAACAAGTCGTTTTCAAAGAACAAGCACTAGAACCCTAAACATTTTCGCTCGACCCCATCTCCGACCAACATTGCATCGGAAACCCCACGATCCGTCCTCTATAGTGAAAGGGGCCTAATGGAGCGAAGTCGAGAAGAGTTTGATTGTGTTCGAGCTCATTTAACTCTTTTTCGATCCTTTTAGTCATCATTGTTGGAGACCTTCATCAGAATCCTCGCGAAGATCGGACCAACAAAAGTCGACCCGACTACGAATGCATTGAGGAGTCAACCCATCCCTTGATCTATTAGTGTGAAATCAAGGCCCCCTTACATAGAGGTATTCTATTCGATTTCGACTTTCATTATTCCCTTATTCTCTAGAGCCCCCTTTTCAAATAAGAACTAAATGATCCTTGAGCCGCGGCTTTTTCCGATCGAACCGGTTTCAAGAACACCGTTCTATTGAACAAAACTAAAAGCAAATCGATTGGTCGATCGATCGAGCATTTAGATTGAATACAACACACAAATTTCATAAGAAACAGAGCTAAAATTCCTCATCCCTTTTGAGCTGATCTTGCTACTCCTTTCTTCATCAAGTCCCGTTCCTAGGCGTCGTAGTAAACACGCTTCATATCCCCAAGGCGATATAGTAAACGAGGGTTATAGGCAAAGCAATTAGCATCCCAAAGATCACCCTGAAAATTGATTAACGAGGGTTAAATTTAGATTAGTAGCTAACTAAGTGATTAGGGAGTTAATTAACTAGCTAATTAGCTTACGCAGTGCTGAGGATGTCCGGGTGCACATTGTACTCCTTGGCGAAGACGAAGGGGACGATGCCTTGTGGAAGGGCGGCCTGGACAATGGCGACGTGGAGGAGGGTGCCGCGGAGGCCGATGGTGAGGGAGGCGGCGGCCATGACGGCTGGGCCGACGAGGAACCTCACGGCCATGGCGAAGGCCGCCTTCCTGTTCCCGCAAGCGATGATCCGTGGCTGCAACGCCATGAATAGGCCGAGGCTGAACATGGCCATCCCGAGGCCGGCGTCGGAGAGGATCGAGATGGAGCGGAGGATGATCGCCGGCATCTGAAACTTCCATCGGAAGCAGACGAGGGCCCAGATGATTCCGATCAAGCTCGAGTAGGTGTTGGGGTTGCGGATGAGCTTCCGCCAGACCATGATGAGGATGAGTCGAGTCATGACGCTGGTCGGTGGCATGGCCGTCACTTCTCTGAGCCCGCCGGCTTTGCTCGCTTCCTCGGCTTCGTGATGTGTCGGCGCGACGGCCGCCGCCGTGTGGTCGTCTCTGTTTTCTGTGAGGGAAAACAGAGTAAATTCATGGCGGCGGAAGGTAAGTGATCGGGGTGGTGTTAGATTCTTGCATGCCTTTTGGATCGGCGGCGAGATGGGCTTCGGAGACCGGCGAGGCGCTGGAGCTCCACACGAACATGTGGAGGTCCTTGGCCGTCGTGGAGGCGGCGTCTTCGAGCATTCTCATCTGCCCGTTGGCTTTCTTCTCCGGCGCCGCCGGCGCGAACACGGAGGGGTTCGGGGCGGGGTAATGGGGCGCGGCGGTGACCGGAAGTTGGTACTGGAATCGTGGTTTTGATTCCTCGTCGAAGTTTGAGGCCCTCGGCGTTGTCACTCCGCCGAAGTTGGAGCTCCGGCCGGCCATGGCGGAGTAGAAGTCGTTGTGGTTGAAGCTCGAGCCGCGCGGGGTGGGGTTCCGGGAGGACTGGAGCGAGTAGATCTCTGCGTTGGTGAGGTCGGAGGGGCGCGGCGTCGCGCCGGAGAAGCCCCCGCCGGCGCCGGAGCGGCGGGAGTAGACGTCGGAGCGGGAGGCGTTGGAGCGGCGGACGGTGACGTGGATCCGGCCGTCCTCGCTGACCCTGGTGACCTCTGTTTCGAGGGCGTCGTCGACGAGGGAGACGACGTCGGAGTCGACGGCGATGGCGGCGATGGCGGCCGCGGTGTCGGGGAACTGCTCGGAGATGAGGATCCTGGCGGCGCGGTACTCGAAGAGGAAGAGCATGAGGGTGTACCAGATGATGCACTGCAGAACCACGATCTGGACCATGAGGTCGCCGGAGGCGGGGCCGTACATCCCCCGGAGCAGGGGGATGCCCATCACCAGCGTGTTGGGCAGCGTGGAGAGGGAGAAGGTGGTGATGGTCCAGTCGAGCCGGCGGCTGCGGCGGCTGAGGCTCCCCCACGCCGCCAGCCCCGCCAGCACCACCACCTTCTGCAGCGTGTCGGCGGCCAGGAACCGGAGGTTCATGGCGAACGGGTCGTTGCCGGAGATGAAGTGGAACGAGAGCAACGGAACCGCGAAGAGGGCCACGAACCGGTTGATCCCCGCGCACTGCGGCGGCGTGAAGATCTTCCACCACTTCACCGACCCGTACGCCAGGATCATCGCCACGTACAGAGGCACCACCGCCGTCATCACGCTGTAGAAGTCGCCGGCAGTGATCATCTCCGATGTCCGGCGAACTTCACCTCAGTGCAACTGCTGATCCTCAATCAAACTGCCTCCGATCGATCAAATCACAGAGCTAGCTAGCTAGACAGCAATTAAGCAATTTATGCAATTAAAAAAAAATCAAGGAGAAGATCATGATAAAGGTGTCGATCGATGGTGGTAGAAATGATTATATATGGACATAACTAGAATCTAATCGAACAGTTGGTGGCATTTGCTTATCTGAATCTAATCGAACAGTTGGTGACATAAACAATTTTTATCCTTCACCATTCTTCTTCTCCAGGAAATGACTGTGTCATTCAATTGCCTCTCAAAAGTTAAAGAGAACACACATTAAATCACTGAAAGGACCCAGCAAAAGGAAAGGACATATTTCCAGACTCGTGCATAAACCATCCCAGCAAAAGAGAATCGCCTTCCATCTTAGATACAGAACAAAGTGCAAAATCTGTGCAAAAACAAAGTTAAGAAACGACGTAAAATCTGTGCAAAAACAAAGTTAAGAAATCTGTGCCGATGCTGATGGAGGTCACTGCTGAGCGAGTTCAAGGAAGTGGGTGTCGGCGAGGGAGGAGTGAGCGACGTCGAGGGATGTGGTGTCGGTGGAAGTTTCTGTTGCGAGAGAAGAGGATGTCGAGGGAGAGGTTGGGTGTCGGCGGAGATTTCTGTTGCGAGAGAAGAGGAGAGGATGTCGCGATTTCTAGGGCTTCGGCGGAGGTTTTTGTCGCGAGAGGAGAGGAGATGCTTTGGGCGAGTTTTCTAGGGCTTCGGCGTTTTGTCGCAAGAGGCGAGGAGACGAGAGATGTCGCGAGTTCTCTGCGGGGTCGGGCGGAGGTTGGGTGTTAGCGAGGGTATTTTTGGTATAACAAAAAGGTAGGTTGTAATGTAATCAGATTACATACCTTTTGCTTTGTAATCCAATTACAAATGTTTATTAACTTTTGTAATCTAAGATTACATTACATTGCAATAATAAATCGATACCAAACACCTGAATCTACCCTGTAATGTAATCCGGATTACATTACAAGGCTGATTACAGCCTACCAAACGCAGCCTAAAACTTTTCGTTAAAGTTTTTTGATTTAACAAATCTATGACAAACCTCCCATTGGAGATGCCCTTAAAGTGGACGAAAGCGATTTAGCAGAGCGAGAATTTTAGGGGGGAAGCGGGCCATGCGTCAAGCATCCTAGTCATCCTCCTCGTACGGGAAGTCGGTGGCAGAGTAATTGGGCGGGCGAGGTTAATTTAATCCTGTCTTTAACGAGCAGATCCTCTAGTTTATATTTTATGATTATTTTTAGTTTTCTCTAATCTTAATTGTTGGATCAGATAAGAATTTATATACTAATCTCTTTATCCAACAGTAAAAAATAGAAGGGAGTAAAAATGATTCACAAAACATAAACCAAAAGATTCACCTTTAAGAGCAGGCCCTCACTCGTAGCTGAGATTCATGGGTTTCAGCTCTCTCAATTTATCACGAGGGGTGATGACACTGTGCAGGGTCAAATTAATCGGAGGTTGGAATCGTGGAGGAGTGCTGCTTGCAGATGATCGACGTCATCAAGATGCGACGGCAGCTCGACTGGGATGGGGCGTACCGCGACATCGTCCGATGTAGCGCGACCTATCAAATCACGGCAAGCTTATTGTAGGCTTTGGTGTGGGAGTACTCGAGGCCTTCCTCATCGTCGAGGTGTGCATTCATCCCCCATGTAGTTGTTTCCGCCTTCGAGGCAATTGATATGGATCGCCATGATGTCAACCACTGTACTTGGTCTGATACGGTACACTGTGAGACCGTAGAAAGTTGAGGTTAATGTGATGTGACAGTTAAAATCTTAGGATTTTGACGGTCATAAGAATATTGGGTTGGGCTGACAGGATACAATGTAGGTCAGATCTTTTAAGATATTCTCTTGAAGATGGACATAGGAGTCAAAGTTTCTCAAGGGTTTAGCATAATGCCTACTAACATGTTGTCGGTTGGGTTCTTTGGTAAACACTTTTCATTTTAAGAGTGTTAAAAATGAACCCGATCTGATGATCCAATCCGAGTCGATCTGAAAAAAATTAAGTTCGGGTTGGAGATTTTCGGGTTCAGATCGGGTTCGGGTTGGAGAGTTTTGGGTTGAAAATTTTCATATTCGGTTCGGGTTGGGTCAAGTCGGGTTCGGATTGACCTAAATTTAGGGGTTAGTTGATTTTTTAGGGTTAAATTAATTTTTATTTTGAAAATTAAGATGTTTTATATATATTATTACCAATGTTAGTATAATAGTGATAAAATATTTATATAAAAGTGAAGAATTATTGGGAAAATAATTAAAAAATTATTTTGAATTGGGTTATATGGGTTGTCCAGGTCGGGTTCGGGTTGGTCGGGTTCGGGCTCGGGTTGAGAGGTTTCGGGTTGAGCTCGGGTTCAGGTTGGGAGTTAAAAAAATATTTTTCCCCAACCCGACCCGAACCTGACCCGACTCACCCGAATTGACACCCCTACCCCACCTGGCAGGCATCACATGTACACGGCCGGCTTAACATCGGTTGAATCTTCAAGCATCTAGCATGCTGCATGCATCTTAAGAGCACATCACATACTTGGCCGACCCATCGCCGGTCGGATCCTCACACGACCAACCGACTCAGCATCGATTAAGCCCTTAACGCATAGTTCATAGCTCATGGGCATGTCTCATGCTCGATCGACTTAGAACCGGTCAACCTTTAAGACTCAACCTTACCTCCCAACCGAGATCACATTTGCCCCAGCATATGGTCGGGCAACCCATGCGTCAGCCTGATCCCTCTCGACAATTGTTTATCCATTTTCAAGGGTATCACTCTTCTTGCAAATCCAAGTGGCCTTGGCGTCGATCGGACTGTCTCTTGGAGACAACCATGTCATAAAATCAACTACCTGTTAAGGAATAATCACCTGCGTCAGAGAATATTCTCCCTCTTCCGCTGGCCTACGAGAAGCCTTCGCTATAACCTTTGTACCCAACATTCTTTGACGAGAATATTCATTGTCTTCTCATTACAACCGAGGTCTTAATAGGTAGTATAAAAAGGTACATATACATACGCATAGAGGACATTTTTGTCTCTTCGGACTCTTGACCTTCTTGCACTTTAACCTCTTTAAACTTTTTTGCTTCTGCCACATACTGTTTATCATTTTACATACTGCATCATGCATCGAGGATTATTTTTGACTTGAACGTCGGAGTACCCGAGTTGGAGACAGTTTCTCTAATCCTAGGTATCTAATGTTTTGCAGGCTCATCTGGGTGTCCGCAGATGTACACAAACAGCTTTCCACCGGTTTTTCTATGCAACGGCAGTCCAAGGTAGTCCAGCACAATTTCCACCCTTACAGCTCGTGGTCCTCTCGGAGTCGAAGTTCTTGTCTATATCACCGGCTCGTTCCATCCAACGCAGCATCTCGACGGAATTAATCATGTTCAATATTCCCACTGCATTGTGACATGAAAAAACCGCTTGTTTTTAATAGAATATATATATTAAATGATAAGTCAAATTAATCTGGAGTTCATAAAGCTCCAAGAATTGACAGAAATTTCTTTTATAAATCGTCAAATTGTAAGCGGATCAACTATGGTAAAGTGCCATTCTGCCATCGGTGGCAGGAATTTTACCACTCCTTTGTTGTCCTCAGTCCAGATCAACCAGTTATTCGATACAAAATATTTTTCCTCCTTGTACTCAAAACCTTTCTCAATTCTCAAAAGTGCTTGTTGCGCTTATCCCATGAAGGATTATGGTCATCTTAACAATGATTGAACTCCAGATAAACACAAAAGTCATTATGTTTGTATAAAAGATGTGTTGTATGTGCATAAGGCTCACCTCACAAAAATGTCTACGTTTTTGGTTGACTTGTTAAAATTTATCAGGCTATGTTTTATCGAAATCAAGCTTAAATTGTTGCACTACTCTGAATAATGATTATTCTGATCTGAACAAATATTGTATGTGAATTCATCAAATGGGCAAAAAGATTATTGTGTTTATAACACATGTGGTGTGCATGTGTCACAAGGGCTACTGCAAAAACACACTATGATTTTGATGGACTTGTTAGAATCTGGGAACCATTGTCTCTCTTTGGTGTTGTTTTCACACTAAAATGGAAATGGAGAAATAACATATGATAATTTTTCATGACCTTGCTTTAGCCCTATGATATGATGCTTTGTTTGTTGAAATGAAAGATACACTTTTCACTTTTACAATTCTTGTTAAGAAAGTTTAAGATAGAACACTTGCAATTCCTGCTTAGCATAAACCAAGCTCGGAGATTGATCTAGCTCATAAGCTTTTGATTCTTGGTATGGCACAATAACCTTTTTATGAACACCAAAGTGATTGCTTGCAGAGATATCAGTTAATTTGTGGCACATTTGTTAATTATCTTTCTTAGTGTCTTAGAGGAAGAAAGTAAACTTGCTTCCCTTGGTCCAAAAACCATTCCCTTGTTTCAACTTGGAAGATGTAGCAAATATTCTCAAGGATTTAATAACATTTTCCCTTGTTTCAAACTGAGAAGCACAATTTCTGATGTGTGATAGTTGTTATCCTGTGAGTATAATTAGCCTCAGTAGCAATATGATTTATAGAAAATTCATTCTAACAATTTGATCATACATAATAATGCAGATTATCACAACCTTGCACTCTGACTATCCTGGCTTATGGATTTAGGTATTGAAGATCAGATTGCAACAACAGAAAGGGTTGTGTGTCTTGACCTCCTGAAGCAACAAGGGTCCTCCTATACACTGCACAAGGACAATAGTTGGAAGAAGGAATTTTGGGACTATGGACTGGAGCAGCACCAACTGTCATGCGAAATGGAACAAACCAAGCTGCCATGTTCACAGCTAAGAATGCATGTGATATCATTCTCTGTCATAAGCACGAAAGAGATGGAAAAGTTTTTCATCCCTGTCAGTCAATGATTTCAGGATTCCTGGCTGGGTCTGCTGCCCGTCTGCACTAGTCCGTTTGTTGTTGTCAAGATAAGGTTGATGGCACAAAGTAGATTAGGCAATGCAAAATACAAGGGTATGATCCATGCAATGGATTGCTAGCTTATCATGAAAGTTTAGCAAGAAGAGATGCACCCCCAACATGTTTAAGTTCTTTGCAGAAGATCTTCAATCCAGAAAATAGTATGACCTTGTGAATTTGGACATATCCTAATTGATGAACTAATAATTAAATGAAAAATCTCTAGTGGATTCACACCAACTTGTCATTGTCTTCATGGCTGGAAAACATGTTGCAGGTGCAGGCAGAAATGCAACAGATATCTTCACAGCATGGGATCCATAAGTAGTCGCCATCTTCGACCTTGGAACACCAAGGAGGGTGTGTACTTTCCACTCTTTCTCATGCCCAACACTGAAACTCACATGTTGGGTACTGCTGGCGAATGGTGATGGTGCTTACTGGAAGCAAGATGAGATTCCATTCCCTTCGTCCACATGCCATGCTTAACTTACCTGGGAAAACAAAGTGACATGCTATGAATAGATTTGCATTGAGGCTGTTATTTTAGTAAAAATATTCCCCTTCTTTTTTTTCAGATTGATTTGCAAAATATTAATGGGGAATAGATTTTAGAATCTGTGGGAGCACAAGTGCTTGAAATCTGGAATGTTGTCATAGATGTGGACCGGACCAAATGCCACCCTGGTTCCCTTTTTTGTCTACAAGGTGGCTCCATGTTCTTTAATCATACTGCTGCCGAGTGCGTGCTGTCCAAATGACCAACAGAAACATTGAAAGGGGTCTTATCCCTTCGTAGCCCATCTTCCACAATTCGATGAAATCAATCTAAAACCTAATCGTTCAAAGTTATCGATGGCATGTGATGCGGTAATGTCGAATGAGTCACGTGGAGCCCAGATACCAGTCAACAGAAGTAGTCAGCACGGTGGACAATGTGGACCTAACGACGTGAGCCCAGTCGGCTAGCACACTAGTCAAGGCAGCCCACTCGCTCGGCCCCCCTCCCTGCCCGATCGGCCCCTCGACCCGTTCGATCGGCTGATATACAGGTACCGAAAAGATGAGATGTCATATATCTGGACGGTCAACTCTTAATCTACTTATGTTCCACCTACGCAGTTCTTTGCAGAGTCATCCGTCGACCGCAGTGACAATGACCAGCACGCGCATCGACCCGTGCGGTGCTGGGCAAACTGCTCGCCCCGACTCATTCGAACACGTGAAGTGTTTGCGGAAATGCATGACTAAGCAGAAATCAACTAATGAGGTTTAGCTGTTCGATCTACTTGTTCAGTATTCAGTTTACTTCCCTCCTCCTCATCTCATGGAGTTTGTCTCCCGGATCGAATTGAATTGTGGCATCCAACCGTGCCCACGGAAAGGATGTGCACAGATATTTTGCCATGCATCTTTAGTCAAATCAAATCGAGGCAGCCACTACGTTCTGCTTCGCCCACTGCTTTGCTCAGAATTTAGATGGGCATTGCAAACGTATTTGAGCACATTAAGACAAGATATCTTGATAATGCACTGGAAAGCTAATCCTTTCTTGCGTGTAGTCCTCTGGGGTTGGTGGACCTGTGTGTTTGCAAAGTGTAGGGGTTCACCTGCCAGAAGAGGAAATCTATGGAGCCCTAATTGGGTGGCCAACTTGTTTGCATGAAGACAAGGTGTAGTGCTTTCAGGCTCGGCATGAATTGACTCTTCAGCTTTACATGTTGTCAAGCTGCTGCTAGATTACCAGCACTGGTTGCAATGGTGGAGCAATCAATCCAATTCGATGATGTCAGATTGAGCCATGGTTCGATCCGTTTAACTAGTCCCTCGCGAGTAAGTAGATAAATAAAATAAATAAATAAATAAATATTATTTCAATTTTACTTTCCTAATTAAAATCTACTCCAAACCAACTATAAATAGTTTGTCATTGGCTCAATTGGAGGAAGACGGCTGCAACGCGCTTTCAATTCTCGAATGGAAAGCGCCGCCACGAGCTGGGTTAGAGGGCGCCGACTTGGGATCGGCGCCCACGCCGTCGTGCACCTCGCCGTCGACAACTCCACTGGCCATGTCTTCGCTGTCAAGTCCGTCGGCTTAACCTCCTCCCCCCTTGCCTCCCTCCTCTCTCTCGAGAACGAGATTCAAATCCTCAAGTCCCTCCGCTCTCCCTACGTCGTCTCCTACCTCGGCGACGACGCTGTAGGGGGGCGCCGCAACCTCCACCTCGAGCTCATGCCCAGCGGCACGGCGGCGGACGCGGCCATGGGCGACGAGCTCCGCGTGCGCACCTACGCCCGGTGCGTGACGCACGCGCTGCGGTACCTCCACGACGTCGCCGGCGTGGTGCACTGCGACGTCAAGGGAAGGAATGTGCTGCTGCACGAAGGCGGGGGCGGCCCGGCGGCCAAGCTCGCGGACTTCGGCGTGGCGGTGAGACTCGCCGCCGCGTCTGGCAGTTGGGTGAGCGGCGGGACGCCGTTGTGGATGGCGCCGGAGGTGGCGAGGGGGGAGCGCCCGACGCCGGCGGCCGACGTATGGTCGCTCGGGTGCACAGTGATAGAGATGGCTACAGGGGGAGCGTCCCCGTGGCCGGATTTAGCCGGCGAATACGCCGTCGGAGCTATGCTCCGGATCGGCTACGGCGAGGGAACGCCGGAGTTTCCGGAGCAACTGTCGGAAGTTGGCCGTGATTTCATAGCCAAATGTTTAAGAAGAGACGCGACGGAGCGGTGGACGGCGGAGCAATTACTAAGTCATCCTTTCTTAGCGAAACAGAGCACGGAAACAGAGCCATCGCCGAGAGGCGTTCTCGAGTGGACCAACGACGACGACGACGACAAAGAATTTGAAAGCACGGCGCACAATTATGAAGAGGAAGGCGACGAGATAATCGCCGGCGCAAGGGAAAGATTGAGAGAATTGGCGTCTGATGGAGGAGATTTGAGTTGGTGGCCTGAAGGATGGGAGCTGGTAAGGGGTGCAGAAGCAGAGGAGAACAGACAACAGAGATGCTCTGTTTCTTGCTGTCGCAGCAATGGCTGTAATTTTTTTCAGAGTTGTTGGTGGTGGTGTTGGCACAGCGGTTTGATCTTTGGCGTGTACTATTTGTTCGCACGTCTACTCATCATTATTAATAATAATATAATTCTGCATTCTCTTGATTTTGTTCTTCTTGTTATCTCATCTCCCTCTTGTTTGAATTGCAAGTTTTATGGAAGGATTTTGATCTTTTCCTCAATCTTTTCTTTTAAGAAAAAAGGAAAAAACTAAGTTCAATTAGGATGGCCACTCTGAACTTAATCCACCTGCAAATCTGTTTGTGCAACAGATTTTCCATGAGCAGTCAAAGTTTTCTCTTTTTGGAAAAAATTGAGCTTGGTACGGTAAGTATTTAAGACGGTAACGGATGTGAAGACGGTAACGGATGTGAAGACGGTAAAAATAGAGACCGAGTAGGGTCAAAGTTAAAGGAGATCAGCATCATCTCTTCTCGGTTGAGGTAACCCAGCCGGTTGACCCGGCAAGGTCGAACTGACCGGTCACTCGGCCAATATTCCCAAGACAACCAGTCTTTCTAGCAAATCAGAGTAGAGCCGACCGACTAGTCTTCCTAGTAGAGCTGAGCTGAGCTGACCTGCTAGCCTTCCTAGCAAAGCAGAGCTGAGCCGACCGGTCAGTCTTCCTAGAAAAGTGGAGCAGAGCCGACCGATCAGTCTTCCTAGTATAGCATAGTCGACTGACAATCTTCCTAGTAGAACAGAGCAGTGTCGACCGGTCAATCTTCCTAGCAAAGCATAGCAGAACCGACTGACCAATCTTCCAAGCAAAGTAGAGCAAAACCGACCAGTCTGTCTTCCTAGCAGAGCAAAACAGAGCTGACCGGTCAGTCTTCCTAGCAGAGCAGAGCAGATCCGACCGGCCAGTCTTCCTAACATAGCAAAACAAAGTTGACCGGCTAGTCTTTCTAGCAAAGCAGAGTAAAACCGACCAGCCAGTTTTCCTAGCAAAGTAGTGCCAACCGACCATTCTTCCTAGCAAAGCAGAACCGAGTCAACTGGTCAGTCTTCCTAGCATAGCAAAGCAGAGTCAGGTCGATCAATTTGCCTAGTAGAGT
>JBAMIE010176014.1:0-14114 GCA_037177295.1 Kaempferia parviflora | reverse complement strand
AAGTCCTAATTCTTGTATATAAATAGGGCTTACTTTATGTAATAGAACTTAAGTTTTTCTCTCACAGATCATCACAAGCTCTATAGATACTAGTAATGAATATTCAAAATGAACTATGTTCTAATGGACTGCTCTTACTGTTGATGCTACAATGAAAATTTTCCAATTAAATAAGCCCTTATGCCGCATGTAACACTTGCAGTATACTGAAACATTAACAAAAGATGGAAAGATTTAACACCTCGACATCAGCTTGTGTGGCTTCAAGTTTTCCGCCCAAAGAAGTACCATCACCAATAACAGATTCCAAGGCCTCCATCAATGGATCTGGCTGAAAATGTCACGAGGAAGAAGTTTGATAGTTATATCCAAACATATCTTATGGCATGAAACTCATAGAATGTGGTCATGCATACCATTATGTCCCTCAAAGATAAAAAGATTCGTTCAAGAGTATAATCTAGTTGATGAACTTTTGCTTCCACCATCTGGGGGAAAAAATAGATATGTTAAAGTTTCAGAAACTTTAAAGAGAATGAATCTTGTTAAATTATGCAGAATCTTAGCTCAAGTTCATTAATCAAGGCGTTGCATTTTGAAACCACTCCCTCGTGTGCATTACTTAGTATAATGGAACATTCAATGCAAACAAAGACTTTTATTTGATATGCATCAATGCTAATCAAGTGCGAGATTTTTTCAGTTATCTTATTGGCATCCTCACCTGATCTATTAACCACCCCACAAGGTTTGTTATTCACGTACTAGAAAATGCCGGTTCAATTCATCGTCTTCATCATCTTGTCATGCATTTTTATCCAATTAGTTGGGCTAACTACATTAATCCATTAAGCTACATGGATACTTGCAAAGCTATATCATCAGTAATATTAAGATTAATTAAATTATTTTTTTGTTACATTAAATAATATTTTTCTTTGGCCTTTCTTAATCTCTTACACTTTCAACTTTATCCTTTCTCCTTCCACTCTAACATACTGAACTATTCTAACTATAGAATTTCTTAGTTATCTTTAAATATGTCTCAACCTATTTTCTCCTATTTTATTTTCTACTGGAGCTATGCTTACCTTCTCTTGAATATTAATATGAAATATTTTCACTTTTTTACGATCCTCACACATCCATCTTAGCTTTCTCATATATGTTTATTAAATTTACAAGTTGCTTCTTAACAGTGTAGCACTACTATTACAACAACAACAACCGAACCTTATCCTACTAGGTAGGGTTGGCTATATGGATCCTTCTACGCCATTGAACTCTATCTCCTATTATATCATCATCTATACTTACATAAATTTTATCTCGCCTAATTAGAGCATTTATTGGTCGTCTAAGTACATGTTGTACCATCTTAAACGTGTCTCTCGGAGTTTTCCCTCAATAGATGCAACTCCGACTTTCTCTATAATAGTGTAACACTTCAATCCATAAATTATGGCTGATTGTACCCGTCTTAATGGTTTGTTTTAGCCTAAAGAGGATATGAAGATATGCTTGACTCTCCATTCCTTATCCTATTAACTAGAAACTGATTGCTCAATTGATTCAAATGTTCATGTTCGTGTTTGTTTGTTTGATGTAAGGCTACTATCATCTTTTCCATTCAGTCAGATTCTTGTTATGACACATTGGAACCATAGGATATACACATAGTTGTGGTAATCTTCCAGACTAATACACTAGATAGCTTATGTTTGAAAGACCAGACCTAAAACAAGATGTAATTGGCACGAAAGATTTGATTGGATGTTATTCTTGGGTATTATTGTCATGTGATGTAGGACTATTCAATACCCAATTAACTGAGTACAGATTCATACTTACATGATGTTCTAAATTGAGTTGTTGCTTTAATGTTGAGTACTTTATAAATTATCTACATTAAACAATCAATAAACACAGTCTGTATAAGATCACTAGCTATCTTCTTATTGATCACGTTTTAAAACTACATCACTGACAATCCAAAATAGTGCCATGATTTGATAACTTTATTAATCGCTATGCATTATCATCTTTGGTCATGGTATAAATCAATGTTGTATAAGATCCCTAGTTATCTAGATTGTGTGAAGGCATACATGTACCACTATCTGTCTAGGCTGATGGTAAACCTACAACTAGTCTTAGGAAAAATATAGAACAATGACTTCACTATATAAATGTCTATCATGATACTGTAATCTTTTTTAAGTGCCAAACATACATAATTCATGCCAAAAAATATTGATCAATAGCAATATTTTCTTCGATCTAACATCACTAGGAGTATGAGACCTCTATTAAAATGCATGAACTGGTACCACCACAGAATCCTTCTTAACAGATAAATCTATTCAAACTCCATGATAAAGTCATGTGAATTCTAGTCTGGCTACAACAAAACCATTTTGTAATGCCCATGGATGAAAAAAATAAACTAAAGTATTACTTAGCATACATGTCCAAGTTCAAGACGATGGATATACAGTGTCATTCATTGTGCATGAAGAAAAGTAATCATTTCCTTGCAGTACCTGCCCAACTTTATAGTATGAGGATGGATCTAAAGTTGCATCCCATGAAATTTCTGATTGGTGAACAAGGGCAGGTACTCCTTCAACCTATTGATGCCAAATCAGCTCTTCCTGTCACTATAGAGATTATTGCAAAATGGTACAATAAAAGAATAGAGAGCACTGATTACCTCCACAAATATGCCAAAGAACGTAATTTTCTTGATCTGACATTTCACAACATCACCAATACTGAGTCTAGCCTGCACAAAGAACACTTAAGAATTATCAACTCAATAGGGTTCCCTGGTAGGTGAATATAGTGCTTCCATCACAGTGACAAACAGCCGTATCCAGTGGCACTGTTTCATCAACTACTAAAAAAGGAAAAAATAGTTTTCAACAAGAACAGGAAATTGTAAATCACATGGTTCTACCTGTCTATTCAATTGCGGTCCCTCATGTTTCCATTTTGGCCATTTTGAGATTTTTTTTTTTTTTTTGTCAGAACTACATTTAATTCCAAATAAATAACAGAAATAAAGAAAACAAGAGCAAGTAAATTTCAATGGTTTACTATAAAGCAGTGATGTCTGACCTTTTACACTATAAACTAAACAAAGCAGAAGAGGAAGAACCCTTTATTGTGCATATAATAGTAGTTCACTTTTTCCCTTTTTCTACTTTTTTGCTTCATAGGTTTACTATAATCCATTATCCAAGCCAAACAGATCTGGCAGCTTTGATGCTCACCTATTTATTGTTCAGAACTTTATCTCATAGTCTTCTTACACATACCAGGCAAAAAGAAAACTAGAAATGGGTTCTGTAGCAGAATGAATTTAGCATAAAGAAGAGACCTATCAAATATAACTGTCTAAGACTATCTGTTAGCTGGAATCCAAAAAACTTCAGTACATGCTCCAAAGCATCTGACTTTATATAACATGGTTTCTGAAGAAAAAGAAGTGTGATAGCGATTTATATAAGCATAGCAAGTTAGCAACATACCATAAGACTTCTCTTTTTCTCAACCAATTCTTCCTTTTCTTTTGGCCTCCCAGAGAACATTATTTTTCTGGATTTTCTATCAGCCAGAATTACTGAACCTTTAAGTCTCTGCATTCATACATTGGTTTTCACTAAGTTGCAAGTAATGAAGTTAGTGTATCAACAATGTAAAGATGAAGCATGTCCTTCAACCTGACCGATAAAAGATGATAGGAACTTAGTTTTTTCAAGGTTGTATGCTTCGAGAAGTTCTTCAAATTTTTCTTGTGATGGTGACACTTCAGTTTTTTTATAAGATTCTTGAGATGTAGGCTCCACCAATTCAAGGTTTTTATTGCTAACATCAAAACTGCCCACAATGCTTAGATTCTGCCTGTATAAGGAGGGATCCACCCCCTTTTTCCTTAACCATGATTCAAAAGCTAAGAATTTCCACTTGGCACCAAGATGTCTGTAAGGTAAGAAACCAAGCAAAGATCCAAATGATACCTAGGAACCATGAGAAGTATAAATAATAAAGTCAGTATAGGATGAAAAATAATTTTCTGAAAAAGATACATGGATTCACAGAGTTCAAGTAAACTGACAACAAAACCTCTGCTGCTACAACTAATCAATTCCACTTCAGCTTTTTCTCCACTATGAAGTAAGTATTCTGCCCTTTTCCAGTCACTTTCCTGCAATTTTCAATCTAAATGTAAGACAGCTCTTCCAATAGTATCCTGAAAGTAGTTTGTAAACCAAACTGCATGACATTAATTGTGAAACCACATTCATTAACATGCTCAATACTTCAGCCATAATGAAGAAAAATCAACAAAGAATACCTCTTGATCTGCTGATATAACAGTCTCAGTTCCAGCAGTGAAGACATGTTCATCAAGCTGCAAAGCAACTTTCTCCCCTCTATATGGTGGTAACATCACTTCTGTGGATGTGTCCAGCCTAAAGGTAAAATAGTACAGCTTTTTTTCTAACACTCAATGTCATAGGGGAAGGCAAAAAACTGATGATCGAATATTTAGTAGCAGGAAAATCCAAACATGCAAAGCATCTCCCTAGCTCCTACAACAACAATCCGACTATCATGCATTCAAAGAAGTTAGCAATTAGGTGATGCAAAACCATGCATGAAGGGGTAAAACATAGCGATACACAAAAGTATTCTGTAGTCCTCCCTAATTAATATATATTAGCATGCAGATAAAGGTGCACAACTAGGGGATCAATACCATGAGTTCTAGAATCATATCTCAAATGGACAATCTATCTGAAAGTGGCAGAAAACAACTATACTTGCATAGGATAGCAATCCAAGACAACCAGATAAAAAACATCAGACCATACAAATATACTCTTTGCGATAAAAGTGTAGCAATGTTAAGAAGTCTTCCATGGTTGAGATACACTAGAATAAAGTAGAAATACAAGACAACCAGATAGCAAACATTAAATCATATAGATGTACTTTTCATAATAAAACTGTATCAATGGCAAGAAGTCTCCCATAGTTGAAATATGCTGAAAGTGAAGTACCTCTGAGGCTTCCCTAACAAGGAAGCTTGCCTAGATGTTGATGAAGCAACAGATACTTTGGAAGCACTTTGGTTAGGTGGCTGCGATCCTAAAAAAATTGAATGTTATATAAACTCTAACTAAATTTTAACAACGGAGATAAGGCTTCCTATCACACTACCTGTAACCACACCACCATCATCAAGCTTAGGCAAAATAGATTTGGCATCATGGTTGCCATATAAGTGTACTTCATTGTTATTATTCTCCACAGGTAGTCGCAAATTGATTAACTGAAGTTCATCTGAGTTTGTCACAGTGTTAATTGCATTGAGATCATCTGACAACATCTCTCCCTTGTTTGAGATCTCTGTATCACTATCAGAGCCCCTCACTTCATCAAGACTAGTTTGAAAAGAATCTCCCGCAGAAACTTTCTGTTGTGTGGATTCAAAATTTGGTTTGACAACCTCCGGCTTCCTTAAAAGAGATATATTACTTCCATCTTCACTTGATGTTTTTCTCATTTTCAAGAATACATTTGGTTCAATTTTGAACTTTGAGCTAATTTCAAAGTCATCATCCTGGGTGACAGTGGGCTTCCGCAAAGTAATGTTGGGAGGTTCACTCCTGTCATCAGTATTTCCTCTATTATGGTTTGGTTGTGTCTGCACCTGTATGGAACCCTCAGAGGATTTCATGGCTTTAGGTCTTCTGCTCATAGTTGGACGTGACAGATTTATGTTACTATCCTTTACATTTTGTGGATTCTTCTGGTAAGATGTATCAGGCTTCTTTGGTGGCCGCAGTTCCTCCAGTATCACATTTGATGGGATATTCAGTGCGTAATCACCCATTTTACCTTTGTTCTTATAGAAAGATTTTTCAACATCAAGATAAGAGACATTTGGATCCAATTTCCGTGCCATTATCTGCACGTCAGGTGTTCAAGCATTATATTTTTCAGCCAATGAAATGCAAAGGCAATTGTAAACAATATAGAAACAGGAACATAGTTTTTACTAAAAAAAAAATCAATTGCCACCTTTGGTAGGTGATACAATCATATAATATGGGTAATCACCTATTTGGTTCCTTTCTTAACAGAACCCAATGATACAAGATCACACTTTGGAGTGTGGTCTTGCATTTTAACCAAATAAAGTTATTGACAAAAAGGATTCATACAGCCGATCCCACCCAGTGGGATAAGACTTGGTTGTTATTGTGTTGTTTATAAACAAAAATTAAGCTTACTCACATGTTACAATTCTTATTTTTAGACTTCTCTATATTTCTAACATAATTATAAATTCTAATATGATTATGTCAATGCTAAATGAAATTTTGATCGAAACAATTAAAGAATAGAACTGAAAACTTCTACCCAACTTGATTTAATACCAATTTGAGAAACATTGCCTAAAGTCATGATGCTAATTTTATATATTTAAAAAAAAATACACATATAAAATTATATGGATTTGCTATATAAATTAAACAATGCTAAAGTTGACAATATGTGTGTTATAATGTATCTGTTTAGTTTCCACAGGAATATTATGTTAGTAGGTTTTATGTCAGAGGCCAACATTTATCTGTGTAATTATTTTCTTTTTGTAATATTAATACAATTTTATCCATCTCTTTGAAGGAAAGAAAGTTCTCTCTTAGAGTTAGAAACTTAGAATATCTTCCTCGATCATCTTAGAAGGCCAGGATTTATTAAGATGATGTAACCTCCCTCCCCTCCACCCCTCCTCTTGACCCTATTTCTTCCTATTGCTTGTCCCCTTTCCCTTGCATCTAGATCCAACACATCTCATGCGCCCATCACCTTGTCCATTAAGGATCCACAACATACTTCCCCCATCTTCACTCCACGCCTTCGACAACACCTCAAAAACTAGAAACCTAGATTTGTTTTGTTGCTCTATAACCTGATGCATTGACACACCGACTCTACACAGGTCTCATTGCTCTATTGTGCCGACACCAAAAAAAAAAAAAAAAATATGCATGGTTCTCACTACCCTGACACATACAAAAATTAGATCAATTAAACCCAGATTTGGGACCTTATTTCAACCAAACAACATATGATGTTACAATCAGTAACACATCTCTTTCTCTAATGGCAATCAAGTTCATTGTATGTTGACTTGTTTCATCTATTTATTCTTAATTTATTCCATTGTCCTAAATTGATTCATTGATAATGTCTTGTTTGAAGCTGAGCATTGACCTTCAAAATGCTAACCATATTACTGTTGACTATCTCTCTCCATTATATTTGCCCTTCTGCTCTTGCATTGACCACTTTCCAACACAACCACCATCAAGTCTGGAGTGCCAGCTCAAACTTAGGGGACACATCAGCAAAACAAATAAGCCAAGAGTCTGCACGTCAATGCTAAAAGCAGTAACAAGGAAGGTACCTAAGTGGTTAATCCAAGATAACATTGACTAAGACCATATGAGAATGAAAACACAAGCAAAGCTATGGAATTCATCCCTGTACCGCTCCCACTATAAACTATAATTTATTGGATTTTTTTCTTGGAATTTATCAATCTCTCCTTATCAATCAAATTTATCTCATTTTATCAAGCATCAACGTCTAAATGCTTTCGCATAATAACTTATTTTATCTCCCTTAGTAATCCTTCATCAGTATCAACACGTCCGTTTTTATATGTTTTCGCATGGCTAAATGTAATACAATCATATAAACCACATGGCTAGGAAAGATGCACAATTTGTTCCCACTCCAATTTCCAAAAGAAAAATATTTTCTAAGTTTCTCTTCCGTGCAAATACATTCGTCAATCTTTTTCCCTTCCAAACGCCAGGAACATTCTATTTTTGTTTGATCCACAAGTAGTTGTTTCTTCCGTGCAAATAAACATTCTGTGTTCTTTAAGCCAAGCTGACCATACACTAGCTCAGAGAAAGCAAGCCACTAAAATCTCCCAAACCACTTTCAATTGCTCAAAGACAACCATATTCTAAAAGACTCCATTGGGTCAATTTTTTTTTTTTTTTTACCTTGGCTAGAGTTAGCTTAGGGTCCTCGCCTAGAAGGCGCCCGAACTTGAGCTCCATCATGTCCCACTTATTGAGCTCGGGGCGATCCTTCGGTGACGCGCAGCAAAGGACTGGGGCATGTCCACAGCGACCGCTTACTCTCTTGGTTCGAGACGGAAAGCAGAAGGGGAGGACAGAACCGCCGACGCCGCTGACGCGGACGCTGAAGGCGCTGAAGGTTTCCATGACGGAGGCCTCCGTCGGGGGAAGATGCCGATGCAAACTCTCGCGTAGTCGACGGAGGAGGAATCGCTCGGAACGGGAAGGAAGAGCGGAGCAAGATGAGAGGGAACGAAGAAGCGGGCTTCTATCGTTTATCAGATAGGCTTAGTGCCTTATTCTACACAAATTTCATTTTGCCCCCTCTTAGTTTCAACGTACTGTAATTTTGATAAGGATTATTTCCAAGGTCCCCTTTAAAAAAAGTAACTCTTTTTTTTCCAATTTGAATTTCAATTTCAGGACTAAAATATTAATATTATTATGAATGCAACTTATTTTTAAAATCAATTTGTTTGAGTGAAACAATAAAAGTCAAAAGAAAATGACTTTTAAAAATTGTTAGAAAATTGTCCATTGAATTTTATTTATTTATATAAGTCCATCAATTTCTAAAAAAGAAAGTTGTTTCATTTTCTTAAAATAATTCATTTAAAAAAAAGAGAGACAAGTGTTTAAATCAATAGATACTTTTTTACATCTAATTTTAATTTATCAAATTGTTACTCCTATATAACTTCTTAGAATAAAATTTATTTAGTTACACAACTAAATGGACTTTAGCCTCCTACTTTATTTTAAAAAAATAAAAATCAATTTGACTAAAAAACACAAAAAAAAAAAAAAAAATCAAATTATTCTTGTAATAATTATATAGGATTCTATTTGGGTATTCTCTATTGTGAATGGCCTTTTTGTGTGATTTCTGACACTTTAATGCAATAGTCAATGAGAACACATGACTAGACATTTGCAATCTTCATTTGCTGTAAATTAATAAGAATTATCACTTTGATCTTTTATTAATATGGCACATGCCAAGAATAACATTTCTATAAACATTTGCTAATAGAGGATGAATTGTTCTTGAGGCCCAGTGTATTAACACAACATGCTTTGTTCCAAAATGACATTGTAAAACAACTAAATAAGTTCTTCTGTGGTTAATTAATCTAGAGCAGCTTTGCTTCTCCAGACAGAGATTTGCTTTGGCAAAGATGATAAAATTGGTTTTGTGATTGAATCGGGCTTTGGTGTCCATCTAGAATAGGACCAAGCGGAGTCGTTTTCTTCTTGCAAACTCAAGGAGCTAAAAGACTTGATCACGGCGAGAAAACTAGTAGTTTGAGAAGTTTCTTGTGATGGACTGGTGTGATCCATCAGACTAGCTAACAATGCCCTTGGGGCTAATCCTCTTCCGATCTTGTTTATGATCCCCTCGACGGAAGTGCTCCAAGCATCAGTATCGGCTTTTTGACGACGCCTGACAGACATATCCGACTTAGATTTCTCACCATCACTAGCATCTCCACATTTGTTAAGTTGCAAGGCCTTCTGAAGAACATCATTATCTGAGTGGTAGCTCCTGAGAAGACCCATGGATCTTCTTGATTGTGTTTCAGATGATGGTGATATTTTTGGAAGCAAATCGTCTTGAAAGTAAGGTACACTGCATGTTCTATAAACAGTCATTTCTGTGCTTTTATTTGTAATTCCATTTTTATGGCGTGGAAGATCATAGCATCTCTCTAAGCTACTCATGGCAGGTGAGATTTCACTGTTTTGGAGGAAGTTCAACTTCATCGGCGGTAAAGAATCAAATATGTTCCCTGTCGGAGAATGGGTAGCAGAATCATCTCTGCATGGTTCCAAATTGCGAGAGCTAATTAGAACGATATATTTTGCTATAAGAGTAAACAAGAGGTTATGTGGATAGATAAAGACAATGTTGGGCTAATACATCACAAAGAAACAACTCATGTTATAATGTAGATTAGAGACAAGAAAAAAAGAAATTTTTTGAATGGTTGAAAAAAGAGTTTTCTTTTGAGTCTTTTGTGAATATCATGGCTCCTTAGGGTAGAAGGAATAGATTATAAAACTATAGAGCAATTTGCCATTCTTCATTGATGGTAAGTGAATGTGTGAAGTTACTTGAAGGAATAAAAAATGACATACTTATATTTGAGAGCAGTTAAGTGTAGTTCAACTCTGCAAAAAGCTCTCCTCTTCTTCTTTCTTTTTCTTATGTTAGGCTTTTGTCTGTTCCATTATTGCTTGGTGTTGAAAAGGTCTAAAAACAAGCTCTAGAGCATGTGCAGGCAGCAGTGGTGTTGCCATTTGTATCCTTAGGACAGAATTCACCTGCACAGGGTTGGAATTTTGCTTTAGGAGTCGGCCTCAGTTTTGCCTCCAGTTCTAACTTCTTAAGTTCACTTTTAATTCTTATTTGCAGAATTAATATCAACATAATTTAAGAGGTACAACAAATCAATGGGTATGGGTGTATGGCTTTGGGGTGCCAACCTCTATAAAAGGCGGGAAGTAGCTCACTCAAACTCACGAGAACACTAGCAATTTGCAATTGCAAAATTCCAAGTTACTGTGTGCTCTCAACCCTGAAAGTTCTCCCTTTTATTCTTACATTTAAGTTTTTGTTTTTCATTACTGCCTAGAGTTGAAAGGGTCCACAAACAAGCCTCTAGAGCATGTCGTGCAGACAATAGAGGTGTCTCGAATTTTATCCTTGAGGGCTAGAGGGTCATATTCACCTACATGAAAGCCAAACTTTTGCTTTTAGAACCGTAAGCCTTAGCTCACCCTCTAGGTTGAACTTCTTGCTTTCACTTTTAATGCTTGTTTGCATAATTGATTCCAAATTATCAACAGAATTTGCAATAGATTCTTGCTGTGACTTTGTTCAAAAACAACAATAGAGCCTTGCATAGAACTCAAAGAATGGTCAAAATCCACGTAACCTATGCCAAATAGATGGTGATTCCATTTCAACCTTTCTCAATTGAAAATTCTAATGCAAGCAAGCTAATCAAATGATAAAATATACGTGATTCTCTGCAAACTTCCCAATTTCTAAATACGGCTACCACCACGACTCATGAATCCTCCTTGCTATATTATGACTGTTGAATTGTTAATATTTGGATAATTTCATTATGAATGACGTGCAGTGATCAAGTTACATTATGCAAGATAATTTACAAAAAAGATAAATCAAGGGTAGTCACCCCTCTAATTTCTGTATGTTTCAAGTAACTTCAGTGTCATTTATGAACTCTAAGTAATGCATCCTAAAGCTTAAGAAACACAAGTTCCATCATGCATATATATTTCAGATAGTAAAACATCATAAAGTGGAGAGTAGCATGAAAAGATAACTCGCGAACTAGCAGTAGTTGTCATATCCTTCAAAGTCGCTAGATTTATAAAGAGGAAAGGAAGAATCACGAGTAAAGTGCACCTTTGTGAAAGGAAAAGAAAGTATGTTACGTTGGGGTGCTACCTATCAGAAACCCATATCCAATATCAGGAATAGCAGACCAGATATTATGGTGTGGAATCATGATCCTTTTCCTCATTGCATGATACCCTTTTAGAGGAATTCATCAATTGTTTATTACTACCTAAAAACAATTAATTTGTCTTTAAACTAATCCTCATAAAATATGATAGCAAAAAGTACCTGTCATCAAGAGAACCATTAAACTGAATTGGAGTAGATGGTGGATGCCTTCCAGGAAGAGGAACAAGTAATATTTTGTGAGCAAACAATTGAAGATCTGTTGTCAGACCATTAGTTCTCTTGATATCTGCAATCTTTCATAAACAAAAGAGAACACTCTCAGTGCTAACCAATCTGCACTTGTCACTAGATGCTTGAAAGATCTAATAGTGAAAACTAAGGAAAATTAACAAATATTGACGCAAATAAAAGAGAATTGAACAGACTACAAAAAGAAAAGAAAAAACAATCAAAGGACTACATGATGGAGAGAGAATAATTGTACAAGGCAACACTAGAAAGCAAGGGCTTGATTATTTGCATTCTCATGGCATTTTAAATTCTTGATCATACTTGCCGACAGTTATGACACATTTACTGATTTAGGATTCAACAAAAATAAGTAAAACCGAGATTTATTTATAGCAACATTCATCAAAAGAAGAGTTTTTGTTTTTCTCATTTCTGAAACAAGATCAACATTTAGTAAAGAAATGAGAATTACCTCAACACCGTACTTTATGGCGACGCCTGCAAGTGTGTCCAACTTGGATACTTGATGCTCGATGTACTTTATCGCACAAGGAGACGAGGGAGGAGCAAAGGTATCATATTTTCTCTCATGGGAATGAGATCCCATCGCTATAGGGTGAATGAGACAAAAAAAAATGGGGGAGAAAACTTAGAATGACATCAGTTTCTTCGATCGGCGACTCAATGAGGTGGAAGAAGGCGAACAAATCAAAATAAAAGAAGGAATTGGTAACGCAAACAAACCGAGAAACGGAAAGTAGCCCAGATCGGTAGATCTGGAACTCCAGATCATGATCCCATTGATTTCTCAAGTAGATTGGTCAAATAACTCATCGATCTTGACCTTTCCGCCGGCCCCAGTCCCAACGGCGAGGAAGCGCCGAAGCGGGAATGGGAATCCGGGAAGAGGAAAATAAGGCCTTTGCTTTTTTCTATTTCTGGGTTGATTAGTAAAAGATATTTCAAACTTTGAAGATTGGAAATTGTCATCTTGCCCCCCAAACCCCCAACAATTTGCTAATTTTTGAAATATTCTGTATACTTTTTGAAAATTAGCAATATACAGAATAAGTTCAAATTAGTCTGTGGTCATTCTATTCTATTATAACATTAAGTTTAAGTGCATAAGTTGATTTAAATTAGTTTATGATATGATGCATGGATAAAGTGGGGTTCTTAGAGTTAGGCCAGAGTAAGGGAGCCAACTGAGATGGTGGTCTAAGTCAAGGAAGACCAAGATAGTCAGTCAGACAATCTGACTGAGTGAACCCTTTGTCCGACTGGCCCCCAGACCGTTCACGACCAGAGAGTCTTCTAAACCAGCCCAGTCAAAGGCTGAGCGGTTCAGACCGAGGAGCCAACATCAATCTCATAAGTGTCCGATCGGATAACACCCGATCGGAGGAGCGGTTAACAAAAGAACCAAGTCCTCAAAGACCGGCCACGGAGTCCGGTCAGGCAGGGAAAAGGACTCGGTCGGTCGGTCGGTTGGTCGGTCGGTCGGTCGGTGAAGCTAGGTGAGGGTTCCCTAGCCGTACGACCTCACCTACCCCTCTTGTTACCTAGTGTAACCATCTTCAGAAGAGCAAGAACGAGAGAATATGTCTCGCACTTGATGTACAGTAGAAGCTTCTAAAACCTATCAAACACAGAGGCGATACGCCGAATTGAGGAAAGTTGCTAAAATGTCAAAATGGTTTATGCTTTTCAGGAAGTACATCGGCATTCGTTCACAAGGGGAAAACTAGCACTATAAATGGAGATCTCAACCCACAGATACAATGACGCATAAAACATCCACAGGTTCCACACTTCTTACTATTCATCCTTCCTGCTTGCACGGAGTCACTGACTTGAGCATCGGAGCACCTGGAATGGAGACTTTTTCCTTGACCCGGTATCTAACGTGTTCCACTTGTTAGTTGGTCTTTGGTGTGCAGATTCGTTGAGCTCAAAGTGTTTCTCCTTTAGAGTCTTCAGAAGGTCAACCTCAACGACAATGCGACGCCACATGTCCTAGCTGTTAGAACTCGTATGCGGATGATGACGTACTTCCTACAAGATTAGCGCAATGGAAATACTACAATTCGTAGGAAATAAAACTAGGAAGAATGCAAATCGCTAAGACACTCGATGTACGAGGTTCGGGGATAACTTGCCCCTACTCCTCGGCGTGTCCGTGAGGTGGACGACTTCTTGATCCTTCG
>JBAMIE010176006.1:0-14116 GCA_037177295.1 Kaempferia parviflora | reverse complement strand
CTTCCGATCTTATCAGTCTTATTCTATCATATGTCTAATTGATTAGATAGTGATAAATATACTATAATAAATTTTGGATGAGACATACCAATTTAATCGATTGAATAATTGAATATCTGAAATAAAAAATAGATAATAATGTTATCAAGATTTTTTTAAAGAGTTTTGGAATGTACAACTAAGGTTATATTTGATTAAACGTAATGAATAATATAATTCAAATTATATTACAAGATTGTTTAATCTATTTGGTATTAATTTAACCCTATAATATAATATAATATGGATTACAAAAATATGTAATCCAGATTATATTCTAATCCAAAATTTAATATGATAAAAATATCCCTAACTTATCTAATCAAATCACTCATTACTAACTTATCTAATCAAATCACTCATTAATAAATTTAACGACACCACCTCCTTCAAAATATCCCTAACTTATCTAATCAAATCACTCATTAACAAATTTACTGACACCACCTCCCTCATCAGCCACAGGCCGTTGGCCACCGGTCGAACACCGGTAGACCGCCGATCGAACGCCAACTGACCGTCGACGGGCGTCGGTCGCCTGACCGACTGCCATCGCCGATCTCTACTAGCCGTCGTCGATCGTCGGCCGCTACCGATCGCCGCCAACTGCCGATCGCTACCGACCGTCGCCGACCGCTACCGGCCGCCGCCGACAGTTACCGACCGTCATCATCGATCGTAGGCCCTACACCGTCGGTCGACAGAAATCCTCAAGATATTTTTATCATTTTATAATAATATAAATTACATTATTTATAAAATATAATATATATATATATATAATCATCGTGTGACAAAAAGGTGAATCGCTCGCCTCTAGCGCCCCCGCCACCCGTCCCAGAGCCAACACGGAGGAGGTAAACCACGGATAATTACTAATCATAAGTGCAAATGGTTAAGACATGGAAGAAATATATACTTAGGCATGTCGATATTGAACTTCTGGTAATAGTGAAAGTACATGCAATATATTTTTTTATGAAGTACGTTACATTACACCTAATTTTAGCGGACGATAGTTTTCGGAATACTCGATAGCGGAATCGGTTGCTACGGCTTGAATCTGGTTAATTTTTTTTAAAAAAAAAATAAAAGCACCGTATTTACTGGCGGATCTATCGGTACTTAACGGGATTCTCGAAATCCTTCTCACTGACGCCCATGCCGTGAATCCATCATCCATCCATGTCCGAGAGCGCACGGCGGGGAGTCAGCAGCGTGCCTCTACTTTTTTGCTTTTCTCCGAGTCGCCATTCGACGTGAGCACGATCCAAGCCGGTCGCTCCCCCGTCATCTTCACACCAGGACAGTGGTCTAACCGGCAGCCTTATCCACCGAGCCGCTAGGCGTGGCGGCTCCTCCTCCTCACAAGTTCATCCCCATGTAGGCCGCAGCGAACCAGCTTCCTCAGCCATTCATCATCACCATTGACAAGTCTGTTTCAGGGCGAGAGCTAAAGTCAGTCCGCCTTCAACACGATCGTAAAGACAGCGCCGGGTTTGTCCATCTCAGCATTCTTGCACTTCCCCGCGCCGCCTCCCCTTCCGATGATCGGAAGGCTGGGAATCAGATGAGGGATGGAGGCGATACGGATGACAACGCGGCAGCGGTGGGAAATGGGGTTTTTTTTTATTCCCTTTCCTTCCCCCCGACCGTATATTCTGTCCTATTAGAGCGTTCTTTCTGTGCATATCCGTCTCAGTGTGCTTTGCAGTTACTGCTGCTCGCCTAGGTCACGGGATCTTGGAAAGCTGCCTTTTTGATTCGTTTCTCTTCCTTTTCCCCCTTCCATCTGGTTTTGCTTTTCGTTTTGTTGAAAGATGATAGCTTTGTGATGAATTATTTTGCTTCCGATTCTTATATTGTTGTACCAATTGGTTTCAGGCCTGGTTGATGCTGCTAGCGTGAAAACTAGGGCCGGGTATGCCAAAGCTTGATTTTGGGGATCAGTTAAGTGCTCATATATGAAGACCTAAATGAACACCAGATCTGCGGGTTTCTAAGTGCTTTCGTATTTATTGATTTGTAGCTGTTGTTTTCAGTTGTGCTGAGCTTTGAAAGTTCACATTTGAGAATGGTGTAGAGCAAGCAGGTATTTGTTCTTGATTGACTCTGTAATGGGGTGTTTCTATTCGAGAGGCTGTCTTGGGCGAGTGCCGCACTCCCCGACAACATCTTATAGCAAGGGAAATAGAATAAAGGGTGTGGCAACTGGTGATACTTCTTCGGATAGTGATGCAGAAAGTGAAGATCAATTGAACCAACTGAGCATAACTAGAGATTCTGATGTGGGCATCAATCGTCTCTCGAGGGTTTCATCGCAATTTCTTCCCCCTGAAGGATCAAGGAGTGTTAGGGTTCCTGGAGGTAACTTTGATTTGCGATACTCTTACCTATCTCAGAGAGGATACTATCCGGAGGCATTGGATAAGGCCAATCAGGATAGTTTTTGCATTCACACTCCATTTGGTACAAATCTGGATGATCATTTCTTTGGCGTGTTTGATGGGCATGGAGAAAATGGAGCTCAGTGCTCGCAATTTGTGAAGCGGAAATTGTGTGAAAACTTGCTTCGGAATAACAGGTTTCAGACAGATGCCTTCAAGGCTATCCATGCGGCTTTTCTTGCAACCAATTCACAGTTGCATGCGGATAGTTTGGATGATTCAATGAGTGGAACCACTGCAATTACAATTTTGGTTAGGGGTAGAACAATTTATGTTGCAAATGCAGGTGATTCTAGGGCTGTTATTGCAGAGAAGAGAGGGAAGGATATTGTAGCTGTAGATCTCTCGTTAGATCAGACTCCATTTAGGAGTGATGAACTTGAGAGAGTCAAGAATTGTGGAGCCAGGGTGCTGACGTTGGATCAGATAGAAGGCCTAAAAAACCCAGATGTGCAATGTTGGGGTACTGAAGAAGGCGATGATGGTGATCCCCCACGGCTGTGGGTTCAAAATGCAATGTATCCTGGAACAGCATTCACACGAAGTATTGGAGATTCTGTTGCAGAATCTATTGGGGTTGTTGCAGCCCCAGAGATATTTGTCATGGAGCTTACTCCACTCCATCCCTTCTTTGTGATTGCTAGCGATGGTGTCTTTGAGTTCCTTTCCAGTCAAACTGTAGTTGATATGGTGAGTAATTCTTTCTGAGCCTTATTTACTTGCAGATTCCATCTTGCATTTGTGAATTTGCTATCATCAAGAATGGTAATGTCTGAATGTTATCTTTGTTAGTGAGAATAAGAAGTTAGTTGTACGGTTATGAAAGTTTAGAAATTTCTAAATTGATCCACTGCATCATCAGGCCTCAACTTTAGTTATTTAAGAGTAAGTTGAAATTTTCTAAAACTCAAGCCCATGGTGTCGTTCAATGACAGTCATTTTACGCTACCAGCAACGTGGTCCACAATAGCCAAGGTCTTCTGATTTTATTGCTTGCATATTATGGAAATGCAATCGATTATTAAGAAGTACGAACATTCAGTAACATGTCTGATAATTCCAGTATGAAGAACCTCTGATCATTCAGGCTGTGACATAATTCTAATAGTAATACTTACTATAGCTTTCTCCTTTGTGCATATAAATATTTTTGGTACTGTTTCAGCAATTTCTTACGGTCTCTTTTCTTTGTTGTGAATGTGATTAAATTTTCAGGTTGCCAAATTTAAGGACCCTCGTGATGCATGTGCAGCAATTGTTGCTGAATCTTATCGACTTTGGCTACAGTATGAAACTCGTACAGATGACATTACTATCATTGTTGTTCATATAAGTGGGATTACTAATGTATGAGGATGTCTTTCATTAGTCATTTGTGAACTAATGCTCGTTGAACAATTTGTATCTTAATTTGAATGTCTGCTTTCATTTCTATTTTTTCAGGCAATGTCACTTAAAACTGGAGCTGATATGCCTCTGAATCCTTCAGAACATGTTCGAGATATAGGTTCTGAATCCCCACTCACTTTAAATTGGAACGCCAGGACTCAACGTGCAAAACAGGATCCGTCACGCACACGATTAAAAGCTATTGAAAGTTATCTTGAGAATGGATATGTTTGGGCCCCTCCCTCTCCATCAAATAGAAAAACGTGGGAAGAAGAGGTAACATCTATATGCTTGCCATAAAAATATATATCACTTCATTGTAAGTTGAAACTTGCTTAATAGTTGAGTTGTCAATACTTCTATTCAGGCGCATATTGAGCAGGCATTGCACGATCACTTTCTCTTTCGAAAGCTTACAGATTCACAAAGACATGTTTTGCTTGACTGCATGAGAAGAGTTGATGTGAAGCCAGGAGATGTTGTCGTGCAACAGGTAGTCTTTCTATCACAGTGAAAAATAACTGAAACTTTTGAATTGAACTTTTGGAAGAAAAATTATTGTTTTCAGATAACTTAATGATGTGTCTTCATTAATACAGGGTGGGGAAGGTGATTGCTTCTATGTTGTTGGAACTGGAGAGTTTGAAGTTGTAGCAATTCAGGTGCATGTTCGAGTTTATGAACCTATGATGTCATGATAAGTACTTTCTTTTCTTTATAATTTGGACATTGATAAGTACTTTCTTTTCTCCCATGCTCACTAAGGCATAGTCCAAGTTTCTCTTATGAATATCAAAGGTGAATCAGAAAAATGAAATCTAGAAACTAAGGACATTGATGAGAGTTCTCAATTAACCGAGCAATGGAAGAAATACATAATAAAGTGAGCATGGGAGAGGAGATCTTAAATGACTATCGAACTATGAAAATTGAAACATAATATGTGTTGGAATTCAAAGAGAAATACATGCAGTTCTAAAACTGGATGTAGAGTGAAAAGTACAATGTTCAAATTATAAGTGCCAGTCCTGAAAACTTACCGCAGCCTTTTTCTTCTCCTCCATAGGAAGTTCCTTAATTCATTGTTTTTTCATCATGACTAAACTGTAAAATGTCATCACCAGAGCAGGATTAGTAAACAAAACATAGCTTATCACAGTTGTACATTGAGGATGGGATTACTTCTGTCCTCACTCCCTCACAGACTGCAACAGTTTATGACTGGAAATGAAATCAGATGGATCTCCTCGACTTATTATTTATTCATTTCTAAACCCTGCAGAATAAATTTGACATGACATGTCCATCAACCTTATGTCATGAAATACCCATGGTCTCATCTGTCTACTCAAGTCTTAGTCTTAGTGGGAAATTTTAAGTTAGCATGTATCTTAGCCACAAAGAGAGACTAAATTGCAGATGTATTCTCATGGATCTCTATTTCTTGGTGAGGTCATCCATGAACTGGAACCTTCCTTTCACTAGAAGGGAATACACTTGGTGCAATTGTGTATCTGTCTAGACTCAATGAAATCTCATTTTTCCGGTGATAAACTTATTCATTTTGAGAACTTTTAGCCAGGGTCACCTTCCTGGTCATAATTGGAAAATACCCATTGTCTTACCTGCCATCTAAATATGCTAGCGTTTAGTATCTAAAGCAACATTCTATTGCACTACTTAGTTAAAGAGTGGGAGAAGACTCATGTGTTAACCCACCCAAACAAGAGAAAATGCATTTTTACAACAAGAACTTCACTCATTAGAAAGCATTGAAGAATCTACAATATCACTTCAATTGAATTAGTAGTGAACGACCTTCTTCAAACCGTAGACAATCGTTTGACTGCCAAAAGAATCTATTGGCTATACTACAACAACAACCAAGTCTTTATCCTACTAAATGGGGTCGGTTATATGGACTTATATTTAAATGAATTTTATTTTATATTATCGTTGCTAAGTAAGTGTATATATTTTTCATGTTTTTTCATCACATAACTGAAACATTTATTGGACACCTAAGTACATGTTCATATCATCTTAAATGTATCTCTCGAAGGTTGCCCTCAATAAGCGTAATTCGAATTTTCTTTCTAGTATTTTTATTTCTTATCTTGTCAATTCTTGTATGCCTACACATTCACCTTAACATTCTTATCTCTACAACTCTCATCTTTTGCTTTTTTGCTCGCTTCATAGCCCAATATTCAACTCTATATAACATAGCAAATTTAACTGTCATTTTGTAAAACTTCCTTTAAACTTTGGAGGTACCTTATGATAAAAGAAAACACATGACGTCCTCCATTTCAATTATCGTGCTTGTATCTTATATAAAACATTTCTATCAACCCCTCCATTATTTTTTTACAAAAATGATCATAAATACTTAAATCTTTGATAACTCATCTCCTAGTTTAACGATCCTAGATATTTATGTATGAATCCATCAATCTATTGGCTATAAAGATAGCAAAAATAAAGTGGGTCAAGCTAACCCATTGTAGGGATTCTAACCAAATTACCGTACGACCCCGCGAAGATCGCACCGGAGAGTTTACACCAATTTTCAACGCCTTTAAGTAAAGAAATAACTCTAGAAAGTTCGGTTAAAGGATATTCTCTGTCACTAAGGACCTGGGTCATACAATCTCTAGAGTTATCTCAATTACTTCCTAACGTTAGATTAATACTATTAAGTAAAGAGGTAACCTAGAAAGTCCGGTTAAAGGGATACCCTCTGTCACTAAGGGCCTCTCGGTCATACAATCTTTAAATTATACAAGTCACTTCCTAACATTAAGTTGAGAAAAACCATTAAGCTCTAATCCCCGGTAGAGAATTAACCCCGTTTCAAGGTGATACTTTAGAAAATTCAGTTAAAGGGATATCCTCTATCACTAAGGACCCCCCATCATACAATCCAAAGCATTTCCCTCACACACATTTCGTCAAAGAAAATTCACCTCTATGCTTTGCCTTAATAGCAGACTTTGTTGAGGTTGTACATATCTTTTCTTGGATGCAATCTTAGTATCTTTGTGAATGTTGGACTTTGGGACAAGGTTGTGTTTGCGAATCCTCTCCCTCTTCATTTAGAAAATCAGTTGCACATCAACAAACACGTGGGATGATGGCATACTAGTTAAAAAGGACTTTTCAGACACCAGCTATATACTTCTACCTTTTCACGTTCTTTGTTTTTTTAGTTGGTACCAAATATCCGGCTTATGCCGACTAATCTTGGAGGTGACCGGCCTAGCCTCACGGAAGTTTTCCACCTGCCATCAGGGTAAATCGGGAAGCGCTCACAGCGAACGGCTCATCAGCCAAGCGTTCTTAGGTCAATTGCTCATTAAGGGAAATTCATTAGTTAATTCGTCAAAGTTAGGACTCAATCCTTAGATGCCTGGAAACTGAGAGAGTGCCCTGTCGCTGCACCATTGCCCGGGGATACCTTTTCATGTTCTTATTTCCACTGTTCGTTGCATCCCTTAGATTTGTTGTCAACAATAAGTATTTATTCATTGTTGCATACACCTAAATAGATAGAGGGATTGACATTTCTAATGTGAAAGTGTCACTTTACTCTCTCATTATAAAAAGAACCAATATGGTGCTTAAAATCTTTGATATGGCTACTAGGTTACAAATAAACTACACCAAGAGCATGTAATTACACTTGATTAGAAGGATCGATTATGCAACAAAATAACATCCATTTTGTTTGTTTAGTTATGTCTTCCACAAAATCTGGGTCTATCACTTTCATCATAAAGTGATACACTTCCCCCTTGCAGACTGCATTTTGTTGATCAAGTGTTCCCTCATCCATTCTTCTTTATTTCATGTGTTCAAACTTACAAGTTACAACTTGGTCAGCAATGTTATAACTGGTTACAGATGAACCCATTGCTAAGCCTTGGTTGTGGCAATTCAATTCTCACCTTCTTGCACAGGTGCTTTGTCTCTTTGATAAAGTGATTACATATTACTTGGACCATAATAGCAAGAAAATGTGATTGGATGTGGCTGAAACAGATTTACAATATTTTGAAGGATTAAAGCATTTTTTTGCTTTCCATTGTTAACTACTCCACTGTAAACACCATCCTGTACATACTTATTCGTTAACCTAATGGGTAGGCTTCAGGCCTTCCTTCATAAAAACATTCATACTGTCCCATATTTATTACCAAGGAGAAGTGTAAAGGGAACCTCACTATAACGATAGGTAAACTCTAATTTTTGTTTTTCTGAATTTCTAGATTGTAGGGTTCTCATGATCAGCTAACATTATTCATGCAGTATTAATGTGGCGTATCTAATTAAAATTGTATGCAATGAATATTTAAAAATTATTTTTCTTATGATTTTAATATTGAAATTAGGGTAGGATCTAATCAGATATTGTAAGCAGGAAGAAGAAGGGAAAGAAGTCACCAAAGTTCTACATCGATATACAGCAGAGAAACTGTCATCCTTTGGAGAACTAGCACTAATGTATGTTGCAGCTATAGTTTAATGCATCCTTCTCAAATCATTTCCACTCTCATCTGGATGATAAAATAATATCAACATCCTCTAGGGATATTACTGAAATTCTTACATAAATGCATATTTCACAACATACTCCTGATATCTAGTTATTAGGCAATCATGTTATTCAATTGTCCATAAGAAAGAAACATGAAACATTTTGCTTTTTTCGAGATGTAGATTCACACTAGTATATGATCAGTAACTGTCGTAAGCCCCCGTGAGACTTACGTAGCCTTTCACCAACTAGCGCAATTACAATAAAATTCTTATTCATAAACTTGAGCAAGATTATATGGCTAGGATATTGAAGAAGATTGCAACCTTTAATTAATAAAACAGCCTGCTGAATTACTAAAAAAAGATCAAACTTGTATCCATCATTACAGAAGGAAAGCACATGGTTGGAACTATAATAAAATATGTATACGGTTGGCAATTATCTTTTGATTTTTTTTTTCTTGTTGGAGGTGCATATGTATTGCTATTAATATGATGTAATGAGAGCACGAAATAAATCCAATATTTTGTTATGTTATCCACCATTAAATAAAGGTCTTCTGTGTTGTCTTCTATAGAGTCGTAAATGAACTAAAGGTTCATGAGAAAGTTTAGTATTTGGCTTGGTTAGTTCAATGCGCACAAGGTGAGCTAAATGGATATCCTTGAACAACTCATTAAATAAACTCAACTACAATGAACAAGCTTGAATAATTTATTAAATAAATGAACAAGCTTGGGCGCATATATGTTCAGCTTATAGATGATTGTGAAGAGATATTGTAAAATGTTAAAATGTTCATAAGCAATGCCCACGAACAAAGCCTATGTACCATTTTTATCAACAAAGCTCAAATTAAGCTTATAAATAAACTTGTAAATAAATAAAGAAACTCTCAAAAGAAACAAACAAGCTTGCAATATAATGCTCGTTAAACTACTAAATTGGCTTTCTTGTTGTAAGATCATTCGAGTAGAATTTATCATATATCGACTAACCTTGGATACGTCAACTATCTACTTGATTGAGGCATGAATAAAAACATTTTGTTCACTTCTTTCACTCTTTCTCTACGGAGTTTGCCTTCTTCCATCTACTATCAACACTACGCCTCGATGCTCCTCGTTTTGTTATTCCTCGTACCATCGATCTCTGATCTCTAGTAGACCCTGAGCCATTAAGCCGACCAACTTGGCGGGCCAAGTCTTGCTCTAATATCATCTCAATGTTTCTTATCTTGTAGTATCTCGGATACCTCATGCACCCTCCTCCAAACTTCATCTGAACTCGAAGTCATTGAGCTGGTTGTCTTGGCCATACCAAATCATCATCAACACTTGACCTCTATGTGTGTCTTACCAAGTTCCTGCACAACTTAACACACATGTGAAGTACAAATGCAAGCCTAATTTCAACTCATTGCACAAATATCCAAACCAAAGGTCGATCTTGGCAACATAGGACAGGATTGCACTAGCGTAACCTAAATAATACTAATTTCATTCTTCCACAGAAAATTATGTCAATCATAAAAATTATATCCATTATACAATGCAAAACACAAAATATACAATCAATGTTTATCAATCGTGATGCATTTATTTAAAATCTAAATTGCTTATCACTTGCAAAACATGTGTTTAAAATAACACTTACAAGTTATGAGCTACCGAATAGGACACGTTTTATTTTTAAATCAATTTGGTTCCTTCTAAATTGGTCCCAATAAAAAATATGATATATTTTTTCACCACATATGGCTATATGTGGTCGCACTTCTTAATCTGCATGTGCAACCACTGGAAACCAGTTCCAATCTGCCTAGCTGCTGCATTAGTGAGTGAATTGACTACTTGTTAAAATCTTGACAGTAAGCACTGCTAAATTTTAGATTGTGGCCTCATATGATCTTATTTTTCTTGTTTCATTGCATTGTGAATTTCTAGAATTTTGCTATATTATGCTAATTGGTGCTTGCTTGGAAGTTGGGCATGGTGTCATATTCATTTGTCTGGGGACTATGCACACTTGTAACTCATCTTAATAAATTTTTATTGAATTTCACCTGGAAATTTTGTATTTTTGGAATAATTTTTTGTTCAAGAATTGTGTCGATAATCACATTTTTGTTAACCAAGATTGCTTCTCATTGTCATTCATCATACTAGCTGGATGTCTTTGATACTTCATGTGCTAACCATCAAAATATATTTAATTAGGATATAACCCAATTTTGTGCCTAACTGTTCTTTCATAGGTACAACAAGCCACTTCAGGCATCAGTTCATGCAGTTACTGCTGGAACTCTTTGGTGCTTGAAGAGGGAAGACTTCCGAGGAATTCTTATGTCAGAGTTCTCCAATTTGTCATCGCTAAAGTTGCTCCGATCCGTTGACCTATTCTCCAAATTGACAATCTTACAACTAAGCCACATTGCGGAGGCTCTTATCGAAGTTTCTTTCTCAGATGGACAACAAATAGTTGACAAGGTCCATAATTTTTTATCTAAAGTTCATCTATTTTTCCTCTTGTTGTGAGTTAAATTCTTTGGGGAATGAGCCTGCATCAATTATGTCTTAATCATGGCTATACGAATCTGTAAGCAGATGATAGATGGTTTAACTTGTACACCAAGCCGAAGGACTCAAAATGCTTATTCAATCTCCTTTTTCTTTTTCTCTCATCCATCTATTCCCCAGAAAGATCTGATTTGCTCCCGCACCTTTAGTATATTTTTTGTTTACTCATTGTCTCAATACAATTATTTATCTTGCAGAATCAACATCTCTCTTCATTGTATCTAATCCAAAGAGGTAAGGTGAGGCTGACATACAGGCCAGAGCTGTTGAGTCCAAATGCATGCAGTCTTCTTTCCACTCTTTTTGATCAGGGGTGTCACTTTCAAGAAAACGGTGAACATGTAGTTGAGATCTCGGAGGGAAGCCATTTTGGACAGTGGACTCTTCTTGATGAGCATATAAGTTCTCTCACTGCAGTTTCAGTTGGTGAGGTGGTCTGTTCAGTTTTTACAAAGGAAAACTTCGATTTGATAGTTGGTCCTTTGACAAAAAATCAAAACAATCATCGCAAGTACGTATTTAACAAAATAAAAATTTTGAAACTCTTTTACCTGGTTATATGAATTGTGTTATGGCTTCTAGGTCGAAGGATTTCCAAGATTCTCTGAAAGAAGTAGAACCAAATTCTGCTTCTGGTGCATGCAATATTCAGTTCTCTGATTTGGTAAGCCATTAGCCATCAATAAATAAATTTTGGAAGGAAATTGTAGACAGAATGGAAAGTTTTGAATGTTGAAGTTGATAACGACGTGTTATCTAGGAATGGAAGATGAGCATATACTCCACTGACTGTTGTGAGATTGGCCTTGTCATTTTAAATTCTTCTGGTAGGCATCTTTTATGTGGAAAAAAAGTAATTCCTGTAGATATTTCTTTTCTGTTGATCACCAATTTGTGTCAAAACAAAGTGGATTTAACTATGGTATGCTATGTTTGAGCTCCTATCAGATACTATGCGAAGCTTAAAAATGTTCTCTAAGAGGAAGATCAAAGATCTCGGGAAGGAAGAGTGTGTCTTGAAAGAGAGAGAACTACTGAAGAGTTTGAGCTTATTGACATTTGTGCCAAAGGTTTTATGTACATGTGCTGATGACTCACATGTTGGGATACTACTCGATTGCTGTCTCGCGTGCCCGTTGGCTTCTGTAATTAATTCACCCTTGGATGAACAATCGGCACAATATTTTGCAGCTTCAGTTATTGTAGCACTGGAAGAACTACACATGGTTAGACACACTTCTTTCCTATTTTTATCAATTAGAAGGATTCTCCTTTTGTTTTTGCCTGTTAAATATTTTATCTTAAAGTTAGAATAAATTGAATATTAATAATATCCGATATTGAAGATCAGAAGTCTATCCTCTATAGAGGTGTTTCGCCAGATGTTCTAATGCTCGATCGATCAGGCCGTTTGCAGGTAGTTTTATTTTTCTCTCTATGATGAATGAAGTTGCTCCATGTATGACATTTAACACTATTCCATTTGTTACTTCTGTTTGTCCTTAGCTTGTAGATTTCAGATTTTCAAAGAAGTTAGATGGAGAAAGAACTTTCACTATATGTGGCAATGCAGACTACTTAGCTCCAGAGGTCATCTTAGGAAAAGGGCACAAGTTCACCGCTGACTGGTAAGATACTCGGAATGTCTCAGCATTTCATGATTCTGGCCTCAATTTTGTGATGCACTCAGGTGGGCTTTGGGTGTACTGATCTATTACATGCTTCAAGCTGAAATGCCATTTGGCTCATGGAGAGAAAGTGAACTCGAGACATTCGCAAAGATTGCCAAGGGTCAACTTACTTTACCTCAATCTTTCAGCATAGAAGTAGTTGACCTTATCACTAAGGTTTTTAACTTACTTTTTTTTATCCAAGTTGCTTTTGTATCCATATTTTCTACTTTAATAAGAACTTTTCATCAGCTACTCGAAGTCGATGAAGCTGCACGATTAGGAAGTGACAGTCCAACCTCTATCAAGAGCCATTCTTGGTTTAATGGCATCGACTGGAAATTAATCACAGACGACAATTTCCCGGTGCCAAAGGAAGTTATTGCTCGCGTCAATTCGTACATTGAAAACCATGCAGAGGCTGCTACATTTCCTGTGTCCTCCCCTCATGATCTAGCTGATCTTAATACTCCAGAGTGGCTTGAGGGTTGGTGAAGCTTTCGCAACAGGTCTCATCCAATTCTTCGACTTGAAAACCAATGTCGATAATCTCAGCCAGATTTCCTGGACCTTTTTTCAAATGATCCATCGGCTGCAGATGATCATGCTCTTCGTCCGTATCATCCTGCAGCTAACATTTCAAATCTCAATCTCCGCTTCGGAGTCATGTTCCAGGTAACCCAAATTTACCAAGGATTTAGATTCATTCGTAGAGCGATACATAATGGAGTTGTACTAGTTTTTAGCTGTTAATAAGACTGCAAGCAGATGGGTTGTGATGATTTGTGAATCCTGTTATATACATATATAGTTTTGAAATGTACAATCTCCAAACAAAATTCGTCTTCTATGGCATTCAGTATTAAATTCAAACTCATGTATGAGATTACAAAACGGAATTATACGTTGTGATGTAGCTTTGTCGTGTGATCTATTCTCTTTTTTACTAAACGCGACAAGTCTTTTGTTGAGTATTGTTACATTTGTATAAGACTAGCAGCCTACTCAACAACGTATACAGATGTATATGCAAATAAATCCTCTGATCTTTAAATGATTGACATCACTGTGTTTGACTTGTTTAAAGTTCTTATAGCCTCTTTAAGATGGTACAGTAGTTGAAGCATAGGGTGTTATCGTATTAAATCTTGAGGTTGAAATTTAGCACGTCTGAGCATGTCTTCCTCCATGTCTTGGCCACTTACATCAATAATTAGTAATCATCCGTGATTTATCTCTTTCGTGTTGACTCAGGAATAAATTGGCAAGAGGTCCCCTCGAGGCGATGTGATAGTTAAGGCATGGGAACTTGCCACATGAGGTCTAGAGGTCGAATCTCGACGTACCCGAGCATATACCTCTCTCATGTCTTGATCATTTGCACTTATAGCTAGTAGCTATCCGTGATTTACTTTCTCCGTATTGACTTTGGAATATATTGACAAGGAC
>JBAMIE010175983.1:0-14118 GCA_037177295.1 Kaempferia parviflora | reverse complement strand
CAAGCTTCAAACAAGCTCAAGCTCATAAAAAATAAACCAAGCCAAGCTTGAACAATCATTTCAAAGGCTTGGTTCATTTTGAGCTCGGCTCGGCTCGGTTACCTTATTAAACAAGTTTGAACACCTCAAAGCTCGGCTCGGCTCGGCTCAGCTCGGCTCGTTTACAACCCTAAATACAAGAGACATTATAAATAGGGGTCCTCCATTGATGAAGGTACACGTGCACTGAAATTGCACATCTACTTTCGTTTCTCCTTTTCTTTTCTTTGTTACTATGCTAATTGATCATCGGAGTAGTCTCGTAGGACCTTTCCTGGCTTGCTTATTGACAGGTTTTCCCTCCCCTTTTGGTATTTACAGGCAAAAAGTTCGAAGTACTCATAATCAAGATTCGTGTTAAATTCATCGGTGGACTTGTAGCGCACCGCTTCTGAACGGATCAGGTATACAATTGTCAGCAGATTGGATGTTTGTGGACAGTATCAAATTGAAGCTGTCACAGTGAAAAAAATGGAGTTTGCCGTGTCATGAATCGAGCCTGCTTGATCGAGGATTTCGTTTCTTTGCGCAGCAGGATATTGCTTACTTTGGGATTTCGAGGTCGGTGGGAAAGGATTTTCTTAAAAAAAAATAATTTGAAAACAGTATGTCAGAGCAAAGTAAAATAAAAATTTAGCAATCCTTGAAGTCTAGTGAGACAATTTGAGCTTCCATATGGGGAACAAAAAAACTATCATTTCTTGTGTATTTAGATTTATATCTTTCTTATATTTATTATATGTTGTTTGTTAATTTGACCGCACATCTAGGACACTTATTTTATTTGTTTGTATTCTAAATTTAAAATAAATATTCCACCGTTTAGATTATAGAACGAATGAAATAAGATGGAATGAATATCCCATCCAAAAATTGGAACGAAATGGAGAAAATGAACCGTACTATTTCATTCCTCCATACCGAACCAAGCACATCATTAAGTTCTATAATAAATTGATACCAATAGATGGAACACCTAAAGCAACTTTAGAAGTGTTGAGTGTATCTAATTTCTCAAGGCAACTCAAGGAAATTCATGGCTACTAGTATGCCATTGCAGGACAAGCAAAAAATTCTGAAACATGAAGAAAAAAATGGTATTCCAGCAACTTAGCTCTTTCTGAACCAGTGTTTCATGTTCAAATTGACCGCTGAGTATATTGGACGTTTTTATCATTCATTAATAGAGAAGGAAAATTTTCACAGTACGAAGTTGAAACTTGAAATGATCAACAAAACAAACATAGCTAATACGCATGGCATGCTGAGACATTAAATTAGATGAAACTGGACAGACAGGCCCTTTCGATATGCCAATGCGAACTTCCATTCCGTGGTGCATGTCTAGTGGTCTCAAAGTTTCTGAATCTTGTGGCACTGCATAAAAGATCAATAGATCAAACTTTAGACCGTGAAACATGGGGAAAACGTGGTAGTGAAGAGAATGATTTCATGGTAAAGCAGAATTTCCATACCTTGTATTATTTCTATTAAATGTTAGGGATATACACCAGTGCTGAACAAAAGCCAAAAGAATACGTGATCCTTGTGGGAAGCGAAGAAAACTTTACCCATAACCTGCTCAATTTCAATCCCTACTAGAATCAGTACAACAGAACAGAAACATCTTATTGGAGACTACATTGAACAACCATTGCTAATGTCGTAACAACATAGTAGAAACACTAGAAGCAGTAAAAATTAGACATTGAAAATGATTTAACAGTATAGAACTTGTGGAGAGAGAAAAATGCATACAATTGAGATAATCTTCAAAAGCAAAATCATCTAAGCCACCAGTGAGAACCTCATATCCTAGCATGGATGATGGCAAAGCTCCAGGATGCCTTTGGAATCTGCAATAATGATAATGCAAACCACTTGGAACACAAAGAACTATGGTTGTTAGATATTAAAAAGCAAAATTGAGTGTGTATTATCACTATCAGTGCATGGTGAGACTCCAACGTATCAACAAGTGTCTCCCATCAGGCACTGACTCTATTCCAATGTATATACAACTGGATACCCATCAGATGTTGCCTCTGTTCCATTGAATACAACTAAGCCATCAGATATAGACTCTATTCATATTGAATGTGTTGCTTGGTCAGTTATTGACCCATAATCCAGCTGAATATTCTCAGTGAATATGGAACCAGAACTCTGAAAAACATAAATAACAAATAAGCCTACAGAAGTTCCAATGATTATCAATGTGAACTTTCAAAATTGCACATGATATCAGACAACATGGCATCCTCACTCTATTTCCTCTCAAAATAACTTCTTGTCTTTCTGCTTCCAATATTAACTAATTTAGCTTGACTTGATTTATAATCACAGATATCCATATTAAAATACTATGCTTGGAGAAAACTAAACATTCATAACTTTTTGTCTTCTGCTTCTACTTTTCTGTTAGGAACTTACTGTGTATAACCAACAAAGCTAACTAATATAGTTAACATGTTTAGGGATGCCCATTACATCTGAAAAAATTATCATGCAGAACCAAGTTGTATTTAGCACCAAGTCTAGAAAGTGCATCAAGCGAATGGTCTAGTAAATTTGAGGTCAAGCATTAGTTTCTTGTATTAGAACTACATGAAATGAATATGGTTTTTTTCCTGCTATTTTTTTTTAATTGAAGTTTTTTATATTTAAAATCATCTGGCACTGCTCAAAAGAAATAAGAAATATTGAGATATTAAAAAACAAGTTTCAACTAAGTTGCGATGACAGGATAAATTTTCATGTCAAACAAACTCATGACTCCCAGCAAACTAGGAGAAAAGAAACCAAAATGCACTGAATCCATGAACTTAAGGATTCTTAAAGTGCCAAGTCACACACTTTACAGTTCCAGGCTTTTAGTTCAGGCAGAAATAGCATGCCCTTTTCACTCACACAAAGAACACATTTATCAGCCATAAACATTTCATAATCCAAATACCCTCTGCATTTATTCAGGATGGTGTATGGTCTTCATCCCTCCATCTCATCCAAATTATTTTCTATTTCTGTCTTTATATTTTATTTTTCTTCCTTCTGTTGAAAAGATTATAAAAGTAGTTCGAGTCTGCGCAAACCCTAGAAGATAAGGTTTTACCCCTGTTAGGCAAGTTTGCGTGTTTCAATGCAAGAATTTAAAGCCAATATTGAGCATTAACTCTAAGATTTTACCAGCATCCTTGAGCGTGCACATGAGTTACTAGTGGTGATAAGAAAATGATGGCTAACTTTATTATTCTTCAAGATTTAACACACACAACACTTAAAAAGATAATATAGTAATTAAATTGTGCATATAAAATTTAGGAATGGAACAAATTACAGCAGACAAAGTATCTGATTTTGCTAAAGACAGAATGTATGTGCAATAATTCAATTTTAGGTAATAAAAAGCAACGACGGACCTAGAGAGAATTTGAGTGTCGAGACCTCTCCTGAGATTGAGAGCCGATCCATAGGTGAGGTCCAAACCGAACTGCCTTTTATCCTCCCAAAATCTACTTGTCCGGTTGAAATCAGAATCAAAAGCAGGGCATGAACAGCAACAAAATCAGGATGAGGATTAGGGTTGATGCATGATCGGCACAGGAGGTCATGAAAAATTAAGGAATCAATCGAATTCAAAAGAAGGGCTTGGGAAAGGAAGCTTACAGACTCCTGAAGGGACTGAAGTGGGTGGGTTCCAACGATGTCGTGCTTGACGGTGTGCAACCTGAAGTGGAGGACGTCGTGGTTCGCCGCCACCTTGCACTAGACCATAGACCTCGACATTACTTCCTTGTTTTCGCTTCACCTTTGGCTCGCTCGCTTTTGTTTGGTTCAATTTTTTTAGGCCAACGAAGGTTTTTATTTGTCCGATGGTAGCAAAAGGTAGAATCTGTCACCCAATGGCCCCACACGGTCTACCCCACAACCATCTATGAGAAAGTAAATCGGGAAGCTGTAGTTGGCCATGTGGGGGAGAGCTTTTGACTCGTGTAAATCGTGAGATTTTATTTGTCTGATGGTAGCAAAAGGTAGAATCCACCACTCTAACACCTCACACAGTCGGCCCCACGACCATATGTGAGGAGGTAAATTGGGAAGCTGTAGTTGGCCCAGTGTGGGGAGCGCTTTGGTAGTAACTCTGCCCCGCACTAGCCAATTAAACCCTGCGAGGGGCGATTTTTTATTTGTTTGAGATGTTTGGGGAGGAAGTTCATTGTCTCCTTGTTTTTATTCATGCGGAGTGCAACGAATCTCACTGTCACTCCTTTTTTAAGGCAAAATACCAATACACACTCATTTTTTCCTAATTAAAAAACACGAGTCTAGTCTTAAAAAAGTATTAATTAATAAGTTCTACTGGATCTTCGGGTAACAACAATATTGGTGAGCCTCGTTAGCACTGATGGTCCATCGCATGTTTATCAACCTCAATAAAAATAAAAATGCAAGTTATTTTGCATAGTTTTGACTACTTCAATGGCAGACTGAACCTGGAGATCAAAGTTGGGTTGGACCACCGAGCAAGCAAATAGCCAAATACCAACAAAATTGATCAGACCGAGCCTCCCTGAGGTTCATCCACCTCAGTAAAGTTAGGATCTTCAAAGTTAACAATACTAACAACGCCCTACTTTTGTGAGGCAGCTGGTTGGATGATTTGATGAACTCTTGCTTGTCGACCTCAACCTAAATGCTACTATTTTGCAGAAACTGAGTACTACTTCAATAACACAATTATCTCAAGGATGAACGCGAGGTTGGACCAAGTGAACAACTACAGAAAAAAAGCAGTTAGATCAAGCGAGCAACTACTAATGAAAAACAATCACTCAATGAAACACTCACTTGTTGCAACGATCATTTACAGTTAAGAAAGGAATATGTACTGACTTTGAATTGAAGCTGATTTGTGAACTCATCAAATTGATTATTATACTGATGGACAAATTTTGAGGTTCAAAGCCATCTTTGTGTTACTGATATCCTTCATTTAGTCTTTAATATTATTTTGTACTTTTACATGGAATATGTCTCAACTTTCAAGAGGTTCTTTTAGCTCATGAAGTAATTTTGAAATCACTCTAAAAGGGAAATTTTGATTTTTAAAGTCATCCTGTGGTTATTTTTATTATGTGTTTAGTCTTATATGTAGTTTGATCTTATTTTGGTTTACTTATGCCTTTTATTTTGATCTATACTATTTCTTGTCTTTTCAATATTTATAGTTTAAAATTAAGTGAATATTAGATTTTAAGCGAACTCATCATGTGTTTTAAGCAAAACAGAATGACGTTAAGCATTGTACATGATAGTAGAATCAGTGCATCTCCCTATAGCTTAGATTCTTAAGTATAATCCTAAACATTTATTATATAAGTTAAATTTCATAGTCATAAATATAGATAATTTTTCATCGTTAATTATCTTTTTCTAATTGTGAAATCCCCACTAACAACTAAAATGATCCAATGACACACTAGACTAAACAAGTGTCGTGTTTTAGCTTTAATAGCTGATTAAAATAAATCTCGTAGATGTGTAACAAGGCAAAAGTGGTGATCATTGTATGGCACTGGAAGGTACACAAAACACTGAATATTGTTCAAATGGTGAGTGACTCAAGAGGAAGTTGACCATTTGTTGAAAAAACTTGTTCGATTTGATTTTTAACATGGTCTTCAAGTGTTCCTATTCAAGTGGGTCAAAGCACACAAATAATGAAGTTTGAGTTGCAGATTCACATCAAATCTATATGAATCTTTCCATGACTGCCATTTTTTGCTGGATGGGTGTACAAGTAATAATTCATTTGGCCTATTGGTTTGGAGCTCTCAAGTATTTCAGATGTTGCAACAGTTCAAATTTGGTGAGAAATTTGTACGTGTTTGGTTGATAGGAATTCCATTCCTGATGAAGTTTGGTGGAATTTTCTGTGTTTGGTCACAAAATAACGATGGATTAACAAATTCTAATAGAATTGCTCCAAGAAAATTGAAGAGATGTAAGCACCATCAGCACTAGAAACTAAAGTTAAATAGAGGTGGTAATTGTGAAGCAGATGAGCATGACAGAGATGCTCAAAGAATCTCAATTAATTTGATGCTTGTCTGTCCTAAATACAAAACTGTAGAGAAAGAATGTAGAAAGATTAAAGTTTCGAAGTATCATATTTAGCAAAGATCCAAGGCCTACAAAATCCAACTCAACGTTAGAAACAAGCATGGAGCCAAGAGAACATTCATGTTATCCTATTATCCTAGACTTATAATACGACATCCATCAATATTGGGAAACAACAATCTATAATCTGCATCCCAGCAGACGAATAATGAATTGTTGATTTTGACGCACAGCCTAATTAAAGTTATCAATAGAACCAAAATCTGAAATGATATGTAGTAATGAGAAAGAAAAGAGTAAAATACCTGATAGATGATAAATTTGACGCAATTGTCTGATTTGAATTTTGTCATGCTATCATCTTGTTCATGTTGGTGACCAGCTGCCTCATCTGATACCTCCAGTAGAGGAAAATGGCAAACCCCAGCACAAACAACCACACGGTCTCCTCCTCTCTTTCCTTACTCCACTCCACCTCCTCTATCCTACTCCCCTGTTCTTCTAGACCATCGTCCGCGGGTGTCACCAGCACGTACGCACGCCGCCCCTCCCGCACCGCCACTGCCGTCGCTCGCCACCCTTCCTCCACCGCCGCCTCGTCCTCCAACCCCGCTTCGGACCACGCGTCCCTGCTCCGCAACCACCGTGCTCCAGCAGCTCCGCGAGCCACCACCTCCCCGCCTTCCGCCCGCAACACGATTCCCTCTGCCGCAGAAGCAAGCGACTTCCCCAGCACTTCTTCGCCGCCTCTTTCGGTCACCAGCAGTTACCTGTTTCTCCCGTGCACCACTCGACCCAGGCCATCCGATGACGGCTCGGCGCTGAAAATCTATGATCCGGGAAGCAAGGAAGCCAGCCCGTTGAGATCACAACTCTCCCGGCGGTGACGAAGGCCGCTCCTGAGGCGTGGTCAACGGTCACGCCTCCCGGGACAGCGGATGGATCGGGGAGAGGGGAGAGGAAGATGCGGCGGCGAGATTGGTTAGGGCGACGAGGAGGATGCGGCGGCGATGGTCTAACGAATTGAACAGGGAGAAGGGGTCCCACGCGAGGGCACGAGGATATCGGTTGATGACGTGTCGGCCTCTCCCGAGAGCGCCGCAAGTGAGGAGGGCGAAGACGACGAGGGAGAGGAAACCGCGGAATGGTGGGGAAAGAAGAGGCATCGAGCATTGCAATCAAGAAGCGAGCGAGAGAAACGAAGCCGTTAGTTTGTTACGGCTCTCGTAGAAATCATGGGCCGTCTGTTCGTTACGAGATCAGACCTAGCTAACGGCAAAGATGAAATCAGCGTAGTTCCCGATCTAACTAAAGTTAGTTAATTTTTTTTTAAAGTTAGATAAAATACAAAGAAATAAAATAAGAGAATGCAATAAGACACCACTCAAACGAATCGAGCAAATGATTTGGTGTCATTTTTTCTTGTAGAAAATCACGTAATATTTTTATTTCCCACCAAGTCAATGCGAAAGATATACTAACAGAAACGAAGTGGATTGCCAAACGAATTGTAAATCGAAATCAACCCACACAGACGCACCAAACGGTTGCTTATGCGTCACAGCTTTTAATTAATTCCGATCGAGCTCGGTCAGTGATTATACTCATGTCGATTAGTAGTAGTCTCAGTCTGAAGGAAGTGTGTGGAGTGGGCCCAAAGTTAGTTAAAGATTTAAAGAAGAAGCAAACATAATGGGACTCCTATTCCTTTGCGAAATGCCAATGCATATGTAACACTCCCAGCAAGCCTCTTTTTGTTTTTGTTAGTTTGTAACGTACTCTTCCAAGCTAAGGGAACTAGCTAGGACACATAATCATACTACCCCCCACTTTTAACAAACCCTTCCATGGCTAATGCTCATGGGCATGCATTTCGATCGTTGTGATTTGTGTGAGACAGTGGAATGAGTTGGTAACACTGTTATTTAAAAAGCTGGCCAGATGTGCCAATTATTGGGCGTACAAATGGTTAGCCCTGCTATAAAAATAGTTAAAGCAAGTTCAAAATCAAATCGAGTGGCCATCTTGATGTCTGACACAGACGCAGTTGTGATTGATCGGTGATTTCTTGTGAAAGGGCGTATTCGGGATTTGATATTGTAATAAATGGAGGTTAAAATGGAAGAATATAATTTGACTCCGTTACGAAGGGTTGGATGACGGTTTTGCCATTTTGGTGCGGAGAGAGACGGAGGTCAAGTTCCGTTTGGATTCCGGTTCGGGTGGCCTTGGTCTCCTCCGTGTCCGCAGTGGCCACATCAGCCACACTCGCTCGCCGTCCCTCTCGATCTATAAATAGCCAGTCCGCTACCCTCCTATATACATTTCTTGAACCGCCTCATCGGTACACACTACTCTCGGCGAAGGTGAGCAACCTTCTGCTTCCAGCTTATGCTCCGTCTGCAATCGAGCTTTGGTGATGTAATCTCTCTCTCTCTATTTTGGTTTTTTTTTTTTGGTTTCATCTTCGTTTTCAGATCTACTTCTTTTGCTTCCCAGCTTAGTAATTTGTTTTGGCGATCGATGGTTTAGAGTGTTTTTGTTGAATCTGCCGAGTTTTCTTTGAAAGATGGATCGATCGGATCGTCACAGATTTTTGGTTAGTTTTTAAGATGCATTTGTTATTCTATATATTTTTCCTCTGTTTTTTCGTTTACAGACCTTATGATCATCGATCGCTGTTTGTCGGAACTTTTGATCTCTGGCGCTGGTCCGACCTTATTGGATTTGGCTCTTGTGTTTTTGTTTTCTTGTGTGTTAATTTTCTTGATGTTTTTTGGGGTTCGTCTCCTTTGTGGAGACAGTGTTAGACACAGATTGATGCAGCACGAGCTTGCTTCCTCAACCAATGGCGACTGTCTCGGCTCTTCAAGCGCATCTGCGCCATTCTCTTTTTCAGATCGCCAATCCCTTTCACCTTCATACCTCAACGGGGATGGAAATCTCTCTTGCCCGTATTCTATGCTCTCAAACCTTGAGGATACCAATTCCCATTTGGACCCTCTGCTCTCTGCCTCTGGCTCCGTGACCATCTTCCCTTCCCAGATCTCTTATGACAATCCAGAGGAATCCGCTTCTGGAAGCGAGGACCGCTTCTACCTCTCCCGCTTCGCTCTCCAGTACCAGCAGATGATCGAGCGCTATGACGTGTGCTTTTCCCACCTCCGCGACGCCACCCATGAGGTGAAATCTCTTCTACAAGAGAACGCCTCCCTCCGGGCTGCTAACGAAGAGCTCGCCAGGCGGCTTGGCCTCTTCGTAGGAAAGCACTCTGGCGGTCGCGCTTCAGCATCTGCCGATGCAGCACTCGCTGAAGAGTTTCGTCGCCTCGGATTGGCCGAACAGCCAATCCCCGGAGAGAGCCCCACGAGTGTGCTCGCCTTCCAAGCTAGCGCAGGGGGTGGTGGCCAAAACTGGTTTGCGCGGCCACCGGTGGCGGAGAAGCAGGTCTCGCTGCCCAAAAGCATCTCGATCCGGTCGAGCGGTTACCTGAGGCTGAATCAGGCCGGAGGTTCCAGTTCATCTTCGAACCGCAACTGCCGGTTTAGAACCTCTAATACCCCGATGGTTTCTTCTGTGAGTATGATTAATTATTCCCTATGCTCTTTACCTCTGGAATTTAGCATTTTTTTTTTCCCACTATATATCGCTAGGTTTATTTACTATGCCATGGTATTGTGGTTAAAAATATTACAATTCTATTTTCGGTGGCTTGGTAATGATTTGACTAAACCATAGTTCTAGGAGTAACTTGAATGTTTACTACATTTGAACATATTCATGTTATTTGATCATATTCATCAGACGGTTAATATAGGATCATCCATCATGCCATTTGTTTTTTTATCTTCATTAAGCATATATATATAGTATTGCTTAAGGAATATTTTGAGAATCTTGCATTGTATTTATTTTTTGTGTTTTTATTTCTCAATATGCTCCATGGTAGTCTCGTAGGTCCATAACATGCTGTATATTAGTTTTATTTTCTTTCGGAAACACTCTTACTTTCTTTAGCATTTTTTTGGGTTTTTGTCCGAACTTGTCTAGTAATTGTTTAAAACAATTTAAACCTCGAAACTTGTAGATGGTATCTGGGTTGAGCAATGAAGTGCTACAGTTATAATTTTATTAAAAACAACTTTGATTAAAGTTTTAGATATTAATTAATAGTCGTAATTTTTTACGTATTTTTTGTAAAAAAGAGACTCCCAAATAGTCTAATCATATATTTTTTTACGTATCTATGTTATTTCATTTAAAATAGCTGATTATAATCCACTCTCTACATATTCATTACTTGTTTTCTAGCTGGCCCATTCCCTAATTCACTATTTTTGGCTCAACGACAAAGCAGCAGCAGAGCATGTACGTCGATGAAGGGAACAACAAGAAGAAAGCTGAGAAGGGAGGAGAGAACCAAGAAGGTGGAGAGGGAAGCGGCAGCAGTGGATCACTGGAGCTGGAGGTCTACCACCAGGGTATGTTCAAGACCGAGCTCTGCAACAAGTGGGAGGAGAGTGGGTTGTGCCCATATGGCGGACACTGCCAGTTCGCCCATGGCATCGCCGAGCTCCGCCCCGTCCTCCGCCACCCCCGATACAAAACGGAACTCTGCCGCATGGTCCTCTTCGGCGATGCCTGCCCCTATGGCCATCGCTGCCATTTCCGCCATTCCCTCTCGCCTGCTGATCACCAGCGCGTCCTCCGCCGCCCTAATTAGAACGAGATCTATTCAGCATTATATCTTCCCCAAATTTCCCTTTCTACGTGCATAGTAGCATAAATCCGAACCTAATTAATGGCAATAAATAAACACGAACACACACTGGAACTCGTAGCTTCTTTTCCTAGAGAAAGTTATAGCAAATTCAGAGGAACAGTCCAATGATTTGAACAAAATTAATTGGTCAGGTGACCGGCCATGCGAGCATAATCAGAAACCAAAATTAATTGTTTGTATATAGGATTTGTTCAGTACATGTTCTTGAGTAAACATATGTAGTTATAATCATGAGATATACATTCTTCCTCGTAAAGCAATGGTCGATCGAGGAGATTTGATGGTGCTTATGTTCATTCTGGAAGAGACGTAGAGACATCACATCATTGCAACATTAGTCTTGTTGTTTTCTTTCAATAATTCCCTTTTTTTGCAACTACTCAAACTTCTCCACCAACCTAGAGTAAAGATCGAGACATGTTGATTCCCTTTCACGCAATGTATTTGTTTTGTAGTTCCCTCTTCTACTTCCATGATTTTATTTTTTTAATGATATGTGTGAAGTCCCCTGCCTTTCACCTGCATCTTTTCCACTAACGAACCTTTTTTGCTGTGTTAGTCTGCGACTGTTCAAAAGCGCTGGAGTCAATGTGTTTACCGAGATCAAAAAGACCTTGCCCTTCAAATGTTTAAATAATTACCCAATCTACAAAAGGATCCGAGATGCATATCAGAATTTGAACGACTTGGAATCAAATATCGATAACTCCAATTAGACTGTGACATGGGTAAACAATGCAGTACAGTAGCCAAAGTAGATTGGCCAAAATGAGCTCGATTCTTAAACTGAAGTACGTCCAGGAGCTGAATCTGAAGAAGGTTGAATGTTTTCTTGAAATTGAATTGAATGGTAAGAAAGAGAGTATCCTAATTTTTTCATTATTTAAAAATAATAATTGATTAGTTGCTGATCCGGTATGGCTAGAAGGGCCCCTGGGAGTCCAACTTACTATAGTCAAGGGAGATGACGTGGCAGAGACGACGACGACGAGGACCAAGCAAAGACAGCTACAGCGGGCAGTTCTTCGACCGGCCAAGCTAAGGGCTCGTCCGGTCTAACTGGTCCGTCCGGTCGGACATCGCTATCAAATGGTGGCGTTCTGCTAGTACGAAGAAAGTGGCGGACCAGTTGTCAGACACGTGGCTGGGACCCATGAATATTCTCTGACAACCGCACAGCATTCAGGCGTCACAGAATGGCAGGTATCGTTAGCCTCGAGGTGACAGCGCATCATCATACGCCTTGGGATTAACGTCCAATGCCCTGCTATAAATAGAGGTTCACGGTTCCCGACGCAGGTACACTTTATTACGCAAGCCACAATACTTTTACTGTCACCCCACTGTGCATTCCACTTTTGGAGCGCTTTGCTAACTTGAGCGTCGGAGGACCAAACCAGGTGACCTCTTCCCTGGTTCGGTGGCTAACGTTCCTTTGAGTTGTGCGAGTGCTTGCAGGTAACAGAGCGGACGAGGTACCACTTTATCAGACGGTCAACGTTCAATCTTCTAGCTACCTCATCATCGTGTCACTCAGCGTCATCTGTCTCACTTCAGACAGGATCAATTGCCGTGTTGTATGTTATTTACAAATGAATACATTGTTTTACTCAGATTGGATCATGGATCAAGTTAGTTAAGTTCACTAGCTCTTTCATCCAAATTTTACATGATCTTTCGGAACGCACGTACGCTAGGCAGCCTCATGTCCAGGGCCGGACTTTCTATGAGCCCAAGCAGGAGAGGTGGGGAGGGGAGGCTGGTGGTGACGCCGACAGCGTCAGGGTCAAAGAGAGGACTGGATAGTTCGAATCCTTTATCTTAAAATTATCGTGTCCTTGTATCCTCTCGTCAATCAGACGGATTAAATTATATTTCAAAGATATTATACACATCATAAAGATGCTGCACACATCTCAAAATTCACACCCGTTTTACCAAACCTTTCTTTGTTTAGCAAAAGAAAGTATAAATAAATGAGAAAATTTTAAAATAAAAATAAATGGATAAGATTTGTCTTCTATTTTAGAAGGTTTGTCTTCGTGTATTAAGGAAAGCAAGTGAATTTAATAGGATTGAAGAATCGTTCAGCCACTCGTATCCGAATCATTTCAGAGCCATTTTTTTTTTTTTTTGTTTGAATTATTAGTTCGTTGTTCAAATTTAAGGTGGGTAAAATTCAACTCAGTTGTTGGTTCTAATTAAATTTTTTTTTGTAAATTTTATGTCGGAGCTGTAATTTTGAGATTTTAGGTATAAATTCGAAATCCTTAAATTTAGATAAAGTCCTAACTTGTTTGAATCATAAACTATGTGCGACTTAATGAATTCAAGTACTCCGTTAAAAAAAACATCCCTGCAAAGAAAATTACAATTAGACCTGTTTTTGTTCAACATAAGCTTGCAAAGAAGTGAATATCGATATAGAGAGTTCTGATTGTGTCTATTTTAGTTTCTATGAATTTATGAGGTTGTAAGGAGTTCGAATATACTATCATTTATTTATTTCAGCTTTTCGGAAGCTGTAAAAATGTAATAAAGATGAATCGACAAAAATCCCTATGCGTGAGCCTGATATGGAATTATATCAGACCCGCGTTGAGCCTGATATGAGATAATATCATGCCTACGTTGAAAATTTACCTATTCTTGATTATTACATTTTAACACTTTTTGCGAAGCTGAAATAAACATTGAATAGCATATTTGAACTCCTTACAACTTCAGAAATCCATAGGAATTGAAATGAGTGTAATCAGACATCTCTAGGTCCATCAGTGGGTTTTGGTCGAAACCCACTAATGGATCTAGAGAGCTCTGATTGCGTTCATTTCAGTTCCTATGGATTTATGAGGTTGCAAGGAGTTCAAATATGCTATCCATTATTTATTTCAGCTTCTCGGGAGCTGTAAAAATGTAATAAAGATGAATCGATAAAAATCTCTATACGTGGGTCTGATATGAGATAATATCATGCCCACGTTGAAAATTTATCAATTCTTGATTATTACATTTTAACACTTTTGCGAAGCTGAAATAAACATTGAATAGCATATTTGAACTCCTTACAACTTCAGAAATCTACATGAATTGAAATAAGTGCAATCGGACATCTCTATGTCCATCAGTGGATTTTGGTCGAAACACACTGATAGACTTAGAGAGCTCTGATT
>JBAMIE010175956.1:0-14123 GCA_037177295.1 Kaempferia parviflora | reverse complement strand
GTTAGCCTCATTGACTAGCCCTTAGGGTGGCCAGCCGGGCCTCACGGAAGTTTTCTATATGCCAAAAGGGTAAATCGGAAAGCACTTGCGGTGGGCGGCTTAGAAGCCCAGCGTCCCTTAGTTGTGAGTCCCATTTAAAGAAAAATTTTTTACAAATGAGCCGTAGTTGAGAATCGAATCATGGGTGCCTAGGAGCAACTGAGTACCCTTAACACTACACTATAGTAAAAAAAAAAAAAAAACTGCACTATAGTCTGGGAGCATATATTTTATAATATTGGTGGCATAAAGACGAATCGCTCGCCTCAGTGCCTCCGCTAACCCGTCCCATGGCTAACAGGTAAATCAAGAGGGCTACTAGCCAGACAGTGACTAGTGCATAACAGTGACTAATCTTTGCACTTGGGGCAATGTCGCAGCTAGTGAGATTATAGATTTTATAATATATGTGGCAAACTCCTATGTCTTAACCATCACACCATTCCGAAGGGACACCTCTTCCGAAACTCAAAATATAGATTTTATAATATAGAATTATAGTTTGGTAGATATTGTTTGAAGTGATCACTCAAAAATAATATATATAATAATTTTGACTAAGATACATAATTATTTTAAGTAGTTTAGTTTCTTAAAAAAAAATTATGTTCTAACAATTTTATTGAAAATTATTATAGGATTATTTTTTAATTATTTAGTCATTTTAAAATATAGTCGAACAGTAAACTTTCTTTAGATTTAATTTAATAAAATGGTTCTGATTTTTTTAAAACTTTATGTAATTAATTTTAACTAAAATTGTCATATATTTTACCTATATTTCTTTTTTTTTTAAAGAAATACTTTCAAATTAATAGAATATATTTAATCCTTCTTGCCGTTGATGATTTAAAGACAAAAGACGTTTATTTAATCGTCTTCCCCAATCCATTATTCCTATATCTGACCTTCGTCAACACTTTAATGATCACAGGACAAGAAAGTCTGCAGCCTTGGAACTGAAAGAGAAGAGCCCCTTCCCTGGCAGCAGATACTTTCCTCTGTCCCAATCACAGAGGCAACAACCTTATGAGACCGGCACACAGAGAAGAGCGCGCGAAAGAGATGCATAATAAAACAAAAGCTTTGAGATAGCCCTATCTGAACAATTAATGGCTAAATATATAAATCAGCAAGTGAATTGGCTACAGAGTCAAAACCTTGTGATGGGGAATCTCGATGCAGTGAGAAAGGGCTGATGGCTAGCTACCTTCCTGTGCATCAGCTTTGAAACTGCCATTCCACCATCCATGCAATTCTCATGGCCTCTGAGCACTATGTCAGCTGCAGGCAAACTAAAAGAGACATGCCCTTGCTGACCATGTCTGTACTAAGAAGTCTCCACGCCATTCCAATGCACAAGACAAAAATGACCGATCAAAGCACCAGTTGATAATTTTTTTTTTCTTTTCAAGATGATTCATAGTTCCACTCCATTCTGCCACGCGAGGATGGAAGACAAAAGGGAATTAGAACACTAACTACACTGCTAATAACAACGATTGCTAGTCCTCTACTTTGTTGTCAGTTCTTTCATGTTCCTGGGTAATTGAACTTACTGCAGTTGCGCCCATCATGACGAGAAAGTGAGGCCCTGGTGCAGTGTTGTCATGTCGCTAGGAATTGGATCGTTCTCCTGGTAGCCGAAGCCGCCGTAGCCGCCGAGGAATAAGGCGCCGGCGTCTCCCAGTCCAAGCGCCGACATGAACAGCTCGTTCGAGTAATTGCACCAGCTGTTCACGGGCGGGGAGACCACCTGCTCGATGAAACTCCTCTCGGGTAGTGGCGGCTGGGGATACTGCTGAGCGAGCAATCCGTAGCTGGGTTGAAGAGGTTTGACATTGGCGAAGCTGACCTCGGCGCCGCCAACAGCCCCTGTTTTGATGGGCGGGGAGAGGACTGCAGGAGGGGTGGAGCTGGAGTTTGCCCTCGCCATGAGCAGCTTCTTCTTGAGCTTGGTGTTCCAGTAGTTCTTCACATCGTTGTCCGTTCTTCCAACCAGCTGGGAAGCGATCACGGACCACCTAATGATTTTGAGAATCAGGGATCGCCAATCTCGAGATCAAATTCTTAGCTAAATCATCCGCAAATGAATTAATCGAACCTGCTTCCGAGACGATCATAGAGAGTGCAAATGATGTTGTCCTCCTCCTCCGTGAAGCCGCCGTGCTTGATGTCAGGGCGGAGGTAATTGAGCCACCTTAATCGGCAGCTCTTACCGCACCGCTTGAGGCCTGCATTATTGGCAGAGACCGAAATAGTGAAAAGATGGACGGAGGACAGTAGTGCATGTGATACTGACTGAGATGGAACAGTGATGACCTGCTTTCGGGGGCAAAGCGATCCAGTTGCCGCCGGTGCCGTTCTTCTCGATGTAGCTCTTGAGGGCGGCGTCTTCCTCCGGCGACCAGGGCCCCCGCTTCACGTTGGCTTTATCGCAGCACGGGGCTCTCCCCATTGAACAGTGAAGCGCTGGACGAAGGAAGAATAGCAGAGCAAGCAAGCAGAGGAGCAATGGCGGATGCCTTTCTCTGCGTCGTCTATAAAAGGAAGAAAAAGTTATTATTATTATTATATTATGATAGGAAGCTTGCTTTTCCCGTGAGAAATTATGGGCCGTCCGATTGGATGGGTGACCCACGCAACACGCGTTGAACAGAGCAGCGTTGAATAGGACTACGGAGGATAATTCAGGAAATTGAGGGGGTTGGAAGCTCACTTTCTTATTAATCTTCGAGTTATTTTAAATTTTATTTCCTCGTGATTTTGTTTGTTCTCCACCCCAGTCGCATCTCGATTTCCTGGCGTTGGGGTCGGAGAACAGCTAGATTTGGTGGCGGAGAAGGGGTCGGAGAACAGCTAGATTTGGTGGCGGAGAAGGGGGGAGAGAGGTAGGACGGCCAGGGATCAAGGATGAGTGTCATCGATATCCTTACGCGGGTCGACGTAATCTGCAAGAAGTACGAGAAGTACGACGTCGACAAGCTAAACGCCGATAATGTTTCCGGCGACGACGCCTTCGCCCGCCTTTACGCGTCCGTCGAATCGGACATCGAGTCCGCCCTCCAGGTATCTACCGTTCCTTCCTCCCTTTTTCTTCTTCTCTGGCATTTTGCTAGGGTTTGCTCCGTAGCAATTGATCTGGCGGTCGCGCGGCGCAGAAAGCGGAAGCAGCGTCCAACGAGAAGAATCGGGCGGCAGTTGTGGCGTTGAATGCTGAGATCCGCCGCACAAAGGCGCGGTTGTTGGAGGAGGTCCCGAAACTGCAGAGGTTGGCCGTGAAGAAGGTCTGACGCCTTCAATTTCTCTGTTTTGTTTTTGAAGTTATTTGTCTTTGCATATCTTGTGGTTTATATAATATCAGTTGAGGTAATCTTGGTTGTTCAGTTGGAAATATTATTCAAAAATAATACTCTGGTACTGTTTGCTCGTCATAGTAATAAGTAGAAAAGCCAGGGAATTTTGTGATGCCATGCATAATTAGATAGGTTCGACAGTCTGGCATATTGATTGATATGTTGAATTGTTCACATATAAGAATCAGTCAGTAAAGCTCAGTGTAGCCTTATGTAGATTTCGCCAACAACTAAGATTACAAATAGTTATCGGAACTCTGTTCTTTCCATTGTTGTTCAAAAGATAGAGTTATTTAAGATGTTCATAGGTGGAAATTATGTTAAAAAAATAAATTCTTTTGGCAGTTGGCACTGAGTAGTAGCACATTACAAGATACATGCAGTAGAAAATGGACCTGGTCAAGCTACACAGGAAGAGGTTGCCTCACTGTGGATTATGTTTCCAATTATTTTTTTCCGAGATGTGTTTGGATGAACTAGATATATTCATATTCTTCATCTATCACTTCATGCTCGATTTATACACCTAACATTTCCACTTTGAGTCTATCATCAACTTAATTGATCACATGTAATAGTTTCATAAACAATTTGCCAAAAATTTGCAATGGAGTGACAAGTATCTAAATGGTTGTATAAATGTATGAATGCATTTTTTTTTTACTTTTTTTTTTTTGGAAGATTCTAGATGTTCAGATTGTATTTTGGGTTAATTGCTGTGATTATATGCATTATGCATGACATGGTAGTATCTTTAGTTGAAAGCGCTTGGGCCCAGCCTCACTCAGTTGGTAAGTGCATGGGATAATGACTGTAGTGATCGGGGGTTGAAACTCAGCAGGGATTCATCACCTCTACAGCCCTCCGCCAATGCCAATTTGGGTTCATGCTGAACTTCCTCTCAATGGCGTGGGGTCGTGAGGGGTCACTAACGTGGCAGTACTACATTTTTTAGTTGAAAGTGCTTGAATTAGGGACTCAATTTTCCTTAACTAGTTGGGTGTAATTATGTCGATGGAGTCGATGGAGACACTATAAGGGGATTTAGACATTTAACTATATCAATATCTCACAATTTGTCTCATTGATATTTTTCTGAAAATACTTATTATCATGAATATATCCAAATATCATTCTTTAAAATTTCAGAAATTTATATATAATAGGATAATCTCTTGCATCCAATCCATGTATTTCTATTATTCAAGAGCAATTTGATGCATTTTCTATAGAATGTAAAATGAGAGAAAATAGGTTAAAGTGGTGAGCATGTTAACCAATGGAATCTATAATTAGAAATTATATATATTTCATTATAAGATAGAAAAAATAGAGTGAGACTAAAGAAAATATTAATCGATGTAATAAAACATGATTTGATAGATTTTAATATTGTTAGGGATATTACCTTGCATAGAATCCAATGTAGGGATAAGATTCATGTAGCCAAACTTAAATAGTTGGGGCAAAGATGGATTGATGAATAATGATGTGATTTATGTTCTATGCCTTTATGAGATATTATGTGTTGATTTAAACTTATATAGAATCACTATGTGTTTTATGTTCAATGGCTTATTTTATGAAATATTACTTGATATAAACTTATATAGAATCATTGTGTGTTTTGTGTTCTATGAAATATTAGTGTTAAAGCTGATAAACAAGACATGTATTTTATACATATTGTGTTGGAGACACACACACATCCGAATGTTATCTAAATCATACATCCTAGTAGACTATAAACTATATATTTTCATGATATTTCTATTGGAAACTATTCATAAACTAAAAAAAATTAAATAATTAGCGGGAAACTATTTTTGTAGGTCGAGATGGGTAATTTAATTTGAGTTATTTTCAGAAATTCCAATGATCTGAAGAAGCATGTGGCACATAAGTGGTAAATATCAGATGCAAAATTATGATATGGACATATGTCCTGTATAGAACTTTTGATGAGGCCATAATTGAATTTCTTATTTTATTTTTTTTTTATTTTAATTTTTCCTTTCAAGAAGGTAAATCACCATATTTTACAGTTAATAATGATTAAACTACATGTCCCAATATTTTAATCACAATTTGTTTTTCCATACAATACCAATGCATTATTTGCACATTGATGTTGGCCTTTCTTAAAGTTTGGCAAAATTTGTGTCTTTTATGACTATAACTATATGGACAACCATTTATCTGTATGGACATAAATCATGAAATAGACGACTATTTTTGTTGTTGTTGAATTTGGTGTTTCTACTATTTTCTGGTCCAGGTAAAAGGGCTCTCAAAGGAAGAAATTGCTACACGGAGCGACTTGGTATCAGCTCTACCTGATAGGATTCAGTCAATTTCAGATGGGAGCACGAATGGTGCAAAAGCTGGTGGCTGGACAACTTCAGGTTCTCGAACGGATATTAGATTTGACTCTACTTCAGGTACCAAGATCACATTGTGTGCATTTATTAGGTTAATTTAGAGATTGTTGATCTGATCTAAACTGTGGATGTCCAATCGACCATTCTAATACTCAATTATAAGTGGAGAGTTCAAATTTGTTTGTGTTTGCATTTATGCTTCTTTTTCTAGGCCATATAACTCAGAAAATCATTTTCTAGAATGAGGTAGTTACAATTTATGAGCTCCTTCATGTAATCAAGGAAAGTGTTCTACCTTTTTTTGGTTCTAGTCTTAATTCTTAAACAATTCAAGCCTGTGGAAATCACTGTTCAATACTGAGATTGTCATGACATTCAAGTTAGCCAAGAAACAAGTATTATTTTCATGCGAGTGACCTCAATAATGCATTTCCAATTCATACTGATTTGTGGGTTTGAAAGCACACCCTTTTTATTCGGATGCTATTAGAAGTCATCGAAGAAAGAAAGTAGAATTTCTAAATTGCCCTGTCCGACCTTTCTCATTCATAATCGACAAGATGATCAATTGATTTCTTGATGAAAATTCAACTAGCATGCCTTGTCTGCTTGGTTTTGATTCAGCTAAACGGATTAACATGAAATTGTCTTCTCTGCTTTTAGTATATAAAACCTTGTAATACAACCTTGTTCAATACAACCTGTGAAATGGGAGATGTAATTTTCTTTGAATTCATCCCATTCAATTGGATGGTTTTGCAGATATGTTTACCATGACCAATGATTGAAATACCGTTCGTGCTGGGTGGCACGGATGATTTTTACCGTTCCGACAGGGGAGCAAAACCAGCGCAGTACGCCCGACAATTTTACGTGCGTCATCAGGTGCGTCACGCACGCACGTTGCGCTACAGAAGATGGGTCGCAGGTGTCCCAGAGGCGTTGTCAAAAGCGTCCGCAATGCGTGATGCTCCCGTTCAAAATTAAAATTGCGTTTTAATTAATTCAAATAATTCCCAACTTAAGCGTGATACTTCGAAGAGGCTTTCATAAACCCTAATTAACTTATTCCAATAAAATATATAAAAAATATATTTAAAATTTTTTAAAAAATTAATAAATTTATTAATTGATATTCTGAATTTTTTTACTGATTAAAATTTTATTTAAAAATTCTAATAAATCAAATTTATATACTGATAATTTTTTATTATTTTGTATTTTTTTTACTATTTTAATGTTTAATTGATATTCTAATTTTTTTACTATTCTAAATATATATTATTTAAATTAATAATTATTTAAATGAATAAATAGTTAATTTATATAATTATTATATATAAATAGCATCTTTGTATTGATTTATATAATTATGATTATTTAATCTGGATGTTGGAGAACTATAGAGTTGACCTAAGCAGAATGTTATAAGAACCAATGCTTCATGTCACTCCTTTTGGTATTAGTACAAATTTTAATTCGAGTTATTGATAGATCAAATTAAAATAATATTTAATTATTTTTTCTAACAATATTAAGTTATTTATTAGAACTTATATAAAATCAATATAAAACTTATTTTTAAATTATACAAATAAACATATTTATCTAATAATTACTATGTATAATTAAAAAAAATACCAAAACCGTATTGGCACGGCACGATACCGAAACCTTGGCACAGGTCGAGATTTTAAATCTTGATAATGACTTTGACATAGTTCTATAATTGGATTTCATAAGGATGTGTTTGATATATTATCCGGTATGACTTGTGTTTATTGTATGAGAACTAGGCTACTTATTAGAAATCTCATAAAATTTGCTGGTTTGGTATTTTATGCCACTTGGTAGAACATGAAGGTTTTCTGTAGTTCATGTAGTTTATCAATGTTCCAAGATGTTTCATTTTCTACTGAACATCTTCATGGTTCTAGAAATTCACAGCAACTCCATTTCTGTAAAAATACACTATTGATTTATGGCTGCACCTACATGGTCTATATGCTACTTCTAATTAGGCTTCAGGGATTCAAAAAAATTACAAAAAGAATGTTCTACATTATATTCCTATCAAATTTTGTTAAATTAATTACCTGTAGTTTAAATATACTGATATATCCTCACATGCATGATTGTTCTCCAAAGAAGTTGTATTCTCATTCACCAGTGCGAAAGAAATTTATTAGTTCAATATGTTTGCTATAACCTGAGCCAATGAATTTAGCTAAAAAGGGACAAACCGAGAAGTAGATATGCAGAGTCAGTGAGTTAATTATTTCTATTTTCTACTTGCTCTGATTGTATGTCTCTGGAGATGGAAATCCTTTCAACTACTTTCATTTTTACAATGAAATGCATGTTATTTGAATAGTTCTTGTATCAAGATTTATCATTGCTACTTTTCTTGTAAAATTAATCATGACCATATCATGTATTTAATTTGATCCAGATGGAAGATTCGACAGTGAGTACTTTCAGCAGACTGAAGAGTCAAACCAATATAGGCAAGAGTATGAGATGCGCAAAATGAAACAAGTGATTCATCTTTCATTTCTCTTCTTCCTTTATATTTGGAAATATTTGTGTGCATGGGGAAGTGAATGTTAGGGTGGCAGTTGACATCTAGTCCTTTTTTGTGTGGTTCAAATTGCTAAGCTTTACCAGTGATGGTTTATTCTCATGATTATTGGTGCTACTATTTTCTTCCGTGAATAATTTCTTTAGTTTAATAAATAGGTTAATTTGTGTCGCACATATAGAAGTTTTCTTAGGCAAACATGTGTTCTCACCTAGAAAACAGGCTATACATATCATATGTGACTTGGATTGCTTGTTTTTTAAACTGCCATCATCTTCTTCTTCAAACTGCAAACTTTCATCTTTAGATGTTTTATCCATCCTGGATATTTTGGATCATTTTAAGATGTTCAGAGATTTATTTCCTCAATAAAGAATATGTGTATCAGTGTGTACCATCAGGAACACAAGGTAAATGTGTGTTTTTGTTCAGACATGGTCAATTACTTCTTGTTGATGAGCCAAATATCTTCTCAGCCACTGAACTTTTAGTATAAGAAATTGGACACAAGCCGCGGTGTCCTGAAATGCATGTGGTTTGCTATTTTATTTTGCATTTCATTCCTTCCTTTGTTGTTTGCTGAGTCTTCTTACCTGTGTAGTATTAGTACTTTATCTTATTAGTACATTTCATTTTATTGCAATGCTTATAGATTGAGACTTACAATCTACTCTGTTTATCATGCATTTTTTGTTTCACTTCCTTGAATCTGTGTAAAATGAACTGTGTTTTTCACGAAAAATAAATTTCTTTTGTTTCCAAATTAATTTCATGCACTTCCAATAGCAACTGGTTACTATATTGAACCAGTTCAGCGTATTATGCAAATTTCTATTGTAATCCCTTGTATGAGCATCTTGAATTTTTTTTTTTTTAATTTTGGTCCTCAGTTATGTTGTATTTGCTAATTATCTATCAAGTGTCGAGACGATTGTGGTGATATTACAAAGTATACTACTAGTTTTCTCTATTAGTCAGCGGTGGTTTTATTATAATAATAATTACTTTAGATTCATTGGATGATGGGAGATCTATTTTTCAGGATCAAGGTTTGGATATTATATCTGAAGGACTGGATACACTGAAAAATATGGCACACGACATGAATGAAGTGAGTTTTTTATTCTGACTATTCAATAAAAAAAAGCATTATACTGCTTCTATTGTATTGAACAGGAATTGGACAGGCAAGTACCTCTGATGGATGAAATTGACGCGAAGGTTGTTTTTTTTTTCTCAAATGCATTTTTCCTTTTCATTAAAAAAATGAGATATTTGGGTTTTGGTTGATTTACTGGGAAGATTGGACCCTAGGTGGACAAGGCTACTTCTGACCTGAAGAATACCAATGTCAGGCTTAAGCAGACTGTTACTCAGGTTCCTTCTGATTCTAGTTTGAGTAAACATTATCTATACTTTACGAGAGATTTTTATTCGACAACTTATAGCTAAGAATTTCTAACAAATAATTGTGGTTTTTCATTTTTCAGCTTAGATCCAGTCGCAACTTTTGCATTGATATAATCTTGCTGTGTATTATTCTTGGCATTGCTGCGTATCTGTACAAGTAAGTTTCACTTCTAACCTGCAGTTTGTACAGTCATATTTATGTTCAGTTGACTCATTTAATTTCCATCTTGAATCTAGTTTCAAAAATAAATTAACTGATGCAAACAATACTATGGTTGTGCATGTTGTGGGTTTTTTTTTTATATCAGAAATGGAATTAAAGGTACAATTTTACATAGAAAGTGTAATATGTTGAAGTATAAAAACTAGAATTTAAAATTTGATCATCTGGATAACTTGAACTTATGAACTGTTGTATGCTATATAACTTGGAAAAGAAGATTTGTCGTTTTGTTAAATGATCCTCTTATTCACTCAACATTTTTTTAGCACAGTTCACAAGAAGATATGTACTGTAGACTATTCAGCCATGTGAATTGGTTGGAACAAACCCATAAACCTTATGTTGCTTTATTAGTCTCTAAAGGTTAGCTCTCTGATTGCCCAAAATTGTGTTAGTGGTCTGTTTCTCTATTTACTAATAACTTATTACATTGGGGTTTCTACAACTTTGTTCCAATTCACATGCGATTGTAATATTCAGACATAAAAAATGCTCCTATGAAATTTGTTATTGTGCAGTAGAATACAAGCATCAACATTTGCAGGCTGCTGGTATCGCTAAAAGTGTAGGTTAGGGATATGATTGGAGTTGGGAGGAATCAAAGTTTTATTGCTATTAATTGCTATAGATGCCTTAAGAATCACAGTTACATGCGAGCCAGGTATGATTTAGCACCTGCTTGGAAGCCTAACTAATTTGTTCTTTTCCTATGCAGCGTACTAAAGAAATGAGATCCATATGAGACGATCAATCTTCCAACTGATTGCGTATTTGTATTTCGTCATGGAGGAAAATGTTTGTGTTCGCTTGTTTCGTGGCTTCGTTGCGTTGCTTCTTCTTTCTAATATTTTTATCTCGAGTTTATTGCACTTTTGTTGTATGGCTACATAAAAACTGAGCTACATTTCATTTCCTGCTCACTGATTGTATAATTATTATTCAAGTAAAATTCATCTTTCTGTGAGTTTGTGCGTCTTTCTGAGCATTTTTTTATTTTATATATAAATAATTTCTTTCACATAGTTTATGCACTTCTATTTAAATGCTCCTATAATTATACAAATTGTTTAAATGCCTACTTAAATTATTTAAGAGGCAAGGTTTGATTGATAAATCTTGATGTTTATATGTATAAAGTTTGTAAGCCTATATTTTGCATTTATCCTGTAGTTAATTCTTACATCAAATATCAAAAGCGTTTTACAAATATAAACTATTAACAATGTTAACAGGTTTACAGGAGGCTCTAAAAATTTAAGAAATTAATTAAAAAAACATTTTAAAATTTTGAAAATTATATATATTTATTTATTCTGTCAGTTACTTTGATATCAAATTCATGTGTTTTTTTCGTGCCATTATCAAGTGTTCTAACTAAGCATGATATTTCCACTATCAAAAATCAACCACAAGGTCAACGACGTACAAAATATCGGGTGGAATATTTCGCGAGTGGTAATAAAAGATGTATAAAAAAAATTGTGAGGGATTATTTTCACTAACTCCTTAATTAGTAGACCGAAAACTATTTTATGTAATAAATTTCTAGCAATCTTAAAATTTCATTGTAAGGAGTTTCTAATAGGAGCTCGCGTCCTAAGGAAATTTAAGAAATAGAAGAAAGGACAAGGGTAAGCGTATAATGATCACCTCGATTAATCGACCTCCACTAACCAAAGTAAATTATTTATTTAATTAAATCACTTGTTTGTTTGTGAAACGAGTGAGAAGATCATTTACAAACTCCTCCCATATTACACATCCATAACATACGGATCTAGAAATTAGAGTTAGAGGGCATTATATATAGTTATTTGTGTTGTACTGTTCAACAAAATTGTGTGCTCTATGAAATTTTGAAATATAAAATTCATCTATAATAGAATATACATCTATATTAACGTTAAAATAAGATGAATAATTTAGTCAACATAACACAAACCTTTAACCGTCCACTTTTAATCAATTACTGACACAACTCATCAAGTATAGAAACCTTTAAAATTTTCATCGCATCAAGTTTATAATATGCTAATTCATACTCCAAAGCAACAATGCCTTCGTGAATTCTTCAGGAAAAAATTTCTTTGCAAACTTGTAAATATCATCATTGTTAATTGAATCAGATGAATTTTTAGGATCTAAAATTGTACTAATCCACTTATGACTCATTGAATCGAGTATTTAACTCCATCAAAATTAAATCTATTATTGCATTAAAAATATCAAAGTGGTAATGATGTTCAACTATAATTTGTTGACGGAAATTACCAATCTTATATAAGCAATCAAAGTCAAGCACATTAATTTCATTTCTCAAACAAAAACTTTCATTTAGTAAAGAAATTCTTTCCACCCATATTCTCTAAGTTCTTGAAAAATAGTTGTTCTAGAAACCTCACCACGATGACACAGTGGCAGAAATCCATCCCAACATAAAGTACGATGAGGTCGAGGCCTTCTCCTAGATTTCTTCCCGTAGCACTCTATGTAAATACCCTGGCTTGGTTTTGATGTAATCAACCCAGTTAAGTTAGACTCTGTGATTTGATGCAGATGTGCGTAGATTATGTATATTTTTATGCATGCTTTGACGCATATCTCTTTACTATTCATGAATATAATCTATGTTTATTGCACCTTATCTTATTATGATAACATACTTCCATTACTTATGTGCAGAGATCTACTTTTTGCTTGTTTTCATTGATAGGATGCACTCTAGAGAGAAAATGGAGCAAAAATGTACATTTAAGCAACTTTGGAAGAAGATTAGTAAAGCAAGTGGCCACGTCCAGTGACGTTGTTGTGTTCCTCGGAGCATATTAGGTTCAAAAAGAAGTCAAAATCGACTCAAATTGTACCCATACAACCTTGAGAGTTTCAGGAGAGGCTCACATGGGCAAAAGGCATGGCTGTGACTTTTATGTATTGGCATTCCAAACTCTAAACTACAGTGCAGATCGAAATTAAAACGGTCATAACTTTACGTTCGGTTGGAGTTATAGGTCGATTCAAGTTGCAAAATGAAGGAAACTTCAAGTTCTACAACTTCTCTTCAGATATGGTTGCACAATTCTGCACGATCGTACACGTATCCTAGGGATGCATCCAGAAATTAAAGTTGGACTAGATTGTAACTCAAGACAATCATTGTCTTAATCCATATCCGGTCTTAAACAACAAAAGTGATAATTGTTGACAGCAAAATATGGAGCACTCATTTTAACTTTTAATTTTTTTTTTCCCTCATTTTAATCTTGCTAGATATATCTCAGTATTAACTCATATTTAATATCAATTATATACCTTTTTTTTAAATAATGATACAATATATATATATATATATATATATATATAGAACTCGAACCTTTGAAAAAGAATTTAACATTTTACTATAATCCTAAATAATATGAGTAATTAATCCCATAATTGTTTAAATTTAATCAATTTAAATCATTTAATTTTATTATTAAATTATTTACAACTTATCCTCTTAATTGTCTGACAATTCAAATTTACATTTTAATTATTTTTCTAATTACCAATGAATTAAAATTATTCTCAATCAATCAATCAATCAAAACTTTTCTTCAATTGCAAAATTTAATGAATTAATTAATCTGTATGCACCCATTTTTCTCCCTCTTTCTTTTAAACCAACGGAAATTAATCTGTACTCATATTTAAGTAAACATTTCTTTTTTACCCTTCGTCTTCTTCATCGTGATGCAAACCAGTAGAAATTATTGTTACTTTTCGTCTTTCCCATTTGTCTTCTCCCTTGTGATGCAAAACCAACAAAAACTTCAAAAACTCAAAGGAAGGAAAACTCTGGTTGCTTTTCGTCTTTCCCATTTGTCTTCTCCCTCATCTTGGTAGGCGGTGATCGCTCGATGGAGGCAACCAGGAAAGGATCCAGGAAGGGATGGACTATAGCCTAGGACAAGCCTTACCTAGATCCGTCTCTGACGTAACCGTGCCTACAATGTACGGCCGTGCAAAAGGCTACAAAAAAAATGTTAAAAGACAACACCATAAAGACAACGGTTGTAGAAGAATCTGTTGTAAAATTTGTAAAAGAAAATGGTTTTATCAAAAATCGTTGCCTTTGAGCTAAAAAAAAATTAAAC
>JBAMIE010175940.1:0-14126 GCA_037177295.1 Kaempferia parviflora | reverse complement strand
CACCCTCCCTATCTCAGACAGGATCACCCTTGTTCACCGATCCTTCAAGCACATGCCTCTCTCCTTCCACGTGTGACTTCATCTGCTTGTCGTCTCTTCTAGTGCAGCTCAATTGTCTTCCACCTTGATTTGCAAGAAATCTTGCAGCACCTAACTTCTTGCTCGGCGTGATATCAATGCTGAACTCTTGTGATTTTGTTGTAGTTCTCTCTCAGTTGAATTATGCCACATGGTACATCCACCTCTACGTCTCTTGTGCTTATCGTTGTTACTTGTAATTGTTTGGGAGTTGAGTGCTGCCACATGTAGTTGCTTCTCATGACCTAGCCACAAGCCACTAGCATCGAACCATCTATGATCGTGCAATTGTTCTTGTGATTTTCCCTGGCAGCTCACCTGTAGTTCCACCCAACCACCTGATCGACCTCATCTTGCTGCGCTTCAATGCACAACCACATACAAGGAAAGATTGAGTTTCACATGCCTCTCTAAGGACTTTGTTTCCTTGTTGCTCTTTCTTTGGTCGTCTACTCACACATCTGAGAGACCCTTCCAGCAATGGAACCACACAATGGGTGATGGTTGTCACAGTAGCATTCCATATTTTCTTCTCAGACGTCAAGATTCTCAACTTCCATTGTTAAAACTCCTGTCAATGTCACTGCATCACTATTCGTTCATAGAGGTGCATCTACTGACCTCTTTTCTCTACGCCCACACCACCAGCCAGTCCAGTCATGCCACCATAGCCCCAACTACCAACTAGTCCAATTATGTCACGTAAGAGAAAGTGCAATCCAATGAGATCGTCTCTTTATTGATTAGATTCAATGGTCAGTTAGCATATTTGCTCACCAATCCTTCGAGAAGCCTTAGGATTATTTGTAACAAGTTTGGTTTCCACGTTATATTTGAACCAATTTGAGGGGGAGCATTAGGTGTATAAATAGTTTAATGCAATATTATGATGACCAGGAACCTATTTGCAATATTGTTTTGTGAAGGATACAAGAAGAAAGGGGAACACAAACCCTAAGGATTTATTTTCATGTAACAACTACCATCACCTTATTTCTTTTGAATATGTGATAATAATATTGTTTGTTATGGTTGGAAACATCAAATCAATAAAACTTCATCTAGTGATAAAAAAACAGCTGACTAACAGAAAAAGATCAGTCATGATGCATCAAATAGCTTGCATTGCTTTACCATTGCAAAAGAGTAGAATGAGAAATTTTCAAAATTTCTTCTAAGGTTGTTCAACATCAATAAAAATTAAATGAAAGTGAGTGGCCCATATGAAAGATGAGATAGAATGAAATTATACTTTTTTCTTGCCGATTACATCAATCATCTTTTTCCTCTTACTTCCCTCATCTTTCCTGTATTTGTCATTCACCTTAGACCTTGATCTATCAGATTCATCATCTGCAACATCATGGCTTCCTTGGTACTGTCTCTTTCTTTAAGTAGATAGACCTTGGTCTGCTCCACTTTGAATTTAGCACTTTTTCCTTATAGGTACATGGTTTTAGATAGGATTTCCACTAGTTCCTATCACCGATTTTTTACTAGAGTTCTTTTAATTAACAAGTTCCTAAATTCTTCCATGAAAATGAAGAAGGTGCTGGGAGGCCTCTTGGACGTGTAGGAATCCTTTCAGCCTCAGACTTGCTCAACTTCTTACTCACCCATGTGTCCTTAACTATTGGCATCATCTGCCTTCACCTTACCTGTTTCCATGGAGATATCTCAAGATTCAAGATATCAGGAGAGATCCATGAATTAAGAGATAGGGGTGTGCTTGTAAGAGTCGAGAACACAGAGGCAACCATCGCATAATATCCCTGGTAACACCCATATAACTATTAGCTCTTCCAGAGATATTAGTTGTCACCAAAACAGGCATTGCACTCATACACGAAAGTATCTCTATATTGCTGGATTTATTTTTAGAATAGTCTGAAACACAAACATCAGAAAATAACTCTTAATGCACTAATCTTGAGAATTAACTTGTTAAAACTACTTGAAGATTTGTATGGGAAAATTGAAACTTGTACAATAATATATTTTCTGTGATTGCTTATGCAAATATGTTCATGCTTGGAAACATCTTGATTTCAAGATTTACTACCATAAGGATTCTTAAACACAAAATTTATTAAAAACTGAGTCTTGCAATCTTAATAAATAATGAACAACGAAAGAAAAGGAACAGATGACACATTCCATTATGCTAAGATAATGAAACATCATGTCCACTGCCTTAATTGCTCCACTCTGATTTTTCCTTTTTTGTTTGTCAATTATTTCTCTACCACTTTAAAAGTTGGAGGTCCATTATACATGTGAATCCAGCTACTGTGCTTATGGATATGAAGCATTGCTTGCTTATAATAAGATAAAGATCAGATGCACTATAAATGGGTCTCACAGCTTGAGAATATTCCCTTTGAACTTCTTGCTAAAATCATTTCTTTAGGACTTGATTACAATCACCTTACTAGATAGTATTATATTACCTTCACAATAGATTTCAATTCGTTATCAAGATTTTAGCAAATACAGAGAATTAATATAGTAGACATAAGAATGCTACAATGGACGTGTGGGGTCATTAGAAAGTCAAGTTAAACAAGGCTATTATCTAGGAGCAATTTAGGTGTACCTCCTGTAGATGTAACATGAGAGAAAAAAAGAGGGAAAATAAGTTGAAGTATCAATTAACCAAGAGTTGAGACCCATAGTACTATTGTGCCAACAAACAGCTTGGAACACTGTCAGTATATTCTGGGAACCCTACTAGGTAAGCTTCTCCTCCTCTTGATTGGTGCTGACTAAGATCAACTTGTGTTAACACATGGTTTGAAGGTCAACACCTCAATGGGATTGTTCTGTCAAGACATTGACATCCGACACTTGAATGATATTTAAAACATTGGAAAGATATGATAGAACCGCTGATAGATTTCATAATTACATATGTTGAATCAATTAGAGTTTGACGGTATAAGAGATAGGAGACTAAAGAAAACACTAACTAGTTAGTGTAATAAAAAGTGGTTTAATTGATGTAAATAGTTTAACATTACCTTCTATAAAATTCAATTGAGGTATAAAATTCATGTAGAACCGTACTATTTGTAAGTAACCCAGTTTGGTTATTGAGGATTTCAATTCATCTACCTCTCAGCGTCATACATCTCTACTTTACAATAGTTCTTTAATTTAGAAACCAGTGATCTATGAGCATGTCCAACTGGAATCCTGTACAATCTTTAAAACCCATTAGAAGCCTAAGATAAACTTCTCTATATTGCTTGCATTAGATTTTTAAGCTGCACCTTTTAAATAAAATTCTATTTATATTCTGTCCATTCATTACTCAATGTAAAGAAAATGCTCGCAAGGTGTGCTTCTTTCGTAAATTCATTTTTGCACAATTTTGTTTTGCACATTGATGGGCATGGTCTTGGACCATGTCATGCTATTGTAAATGTATATCACTCTGTGTCTTCTCTTAGTTGGCTCGTGTGATATCTTCGAGGGTTAGTTAGGCTACAGATTGTTTGGACCACAGTGTTTTTTATCAACATTGTTCCTTTTTGTATATAATTATCCTGTGCAGGTGACCTAAAGCGCCCTACAAAGAATTCAGCTAAGCTCCTCACAAGTGCTGTAGCAACAGTAGGAGCTTTGTTATTAGTGGCATTAATGTGCTTCTGGGGATGCTTCCTTTACAAGAAATTTGGTAAAGGTGACATTAGTGGTCCGGCAATGGATATAAGTGGAGGTATCAATATCTATTAAGTTGTTTCAATTAATGTTTTAAAAGTTACATATTGTTAATACTGGAGATAACTATAGGGTGACCTCTTTCTTACTGTCTCAATCCTCCATTTCAGGTGCATCAATAGTAATGTTTCATGGGGACTTGCCCTATTCATCAAAAGATATACTTAGAAAACTAGAAATCTTAAATGAGGAAAACATTATTGGTTCGGGGGGCTTCGGAACTGTTTACAAGCTTGCGATGGATGATGGAAACGTTTTTGCTTTAAAACGAATAATGAAGACAAATGAAGTGCTGGATCGGTTTTTCGATAGAGAACTCGAAATCTTAGGGAGCATTAAACATCGGTTTCTAGTCAATCTTCGAGGATATTGCAATTCTCCTTCATCAAAGTTGTTGATTTATGATTTCTTACCTGGTGGAAGCTTGGATGAAATCTTACATGGTAAGTTCTGCCTCATACTGGCATTCTGAATCGTTTGTCATCTATAAAAACAGTTTGTGATTTTTTTTATTAAGATTTGAATTTTGGTATCAGTACTATATGGATAATTTTAGTATTTCAATCTACTTCACTGATATATTTAACCTTTGATATCTTTGCATCTTCTATGTCATGATACACACACTAAATTATGTGCCTGAGTTGATACTACTATGTTTGCTCACTGTCCTTTAAGCAAACAATACACCTAGATGGAGATACTGATCTTCGGGACCATTTTTTGCTGTGCTTAATTAATGGTGTATTCTTTGTTTATTGTTAACGTGCAAAATTTGTACATACTTGGCTGATCATTGTTGATTCTTTGTTATACTTCATTTTCAATTGAATTACTTGATACATTTGCAGAACTTGCGAAAAGAGAAATTATTGTACTGCAATTCTTGTGAAAAAAGAAAAAGATAATCATATGTCAAGTTAGAGCATAATACACTGTCTGTCTAGTTAGTTTTATGAACTAGAAATGTAAATAAGACATCACCTGCATTAAACAAAAACATAATATTTGAATGCAAGTGAAACAAACTTTAAGGAGTTCATGAAGCTGATGTGGAACAAGTGATGGAGCTTTAGAGGAGCTTGAAAGATTCTGCATGGAGCATTAAGTGGTTGTTGCAAGTGTGGAGATTGTGTGCCCAATGGCTTGATGGCTTGATGGCTTGAAATGAGTGATGGAGCTTTGGAGATTAGAGGGCATGAAGCATTGAGTGGACTCATAAGCATGCAGTTGAAATTGAGCGATCTCAGCATGCTTGGGGCATTTGGTGGCTCGGTGGCCTAGAATGAGGGCGTCTCGACGTCATGAAGCATTAATCTAATAGCATGGAGCAAGTTCGGAAAGCTTGGTGAAGTTGATGTCTTGGATGCTTAATCAAGGGAGGTTGCAGACCTACATGAGAGTTATGAGATATTATGAGAGAATGTAGTCTTGGCTTTTTCTTTTGCACAGTATCATGTTGCAATGATGTGTAATTACTACTTGGGGATAAGCTACCTAGGAGTTTGGTTGTGAAGCCTTCAATTGGAGGATTGTATGTCCCAAGTGTAGTACGTCGACTAGCTCGGTCCCAATCTTTGCATATTCTTAATGGTTATAAGCTAAGTAAAGGTTAGAACACCTGGAGTCCACTTGGTTGGGTAGCTGAGTAAAGCATGTTAATTGACTACATAGTTGATTAAATACAAGTGATAGGTGAAAAAAATGCTATTATTTGAGTAACAATTGACTGAATGTGATTCGAATTTATCTGAGGCTAGATCAGTTGACTAGCCAATAGATTGATTGAAGAGTTGTTGGCTCCCAATAATTTTATTTGTCAGTGACCGGAGGGTTTGTTTAGACTATTTGAGGCAACCAAAGAGCTATGGAGCCTCTATTATAAAAAGCTTTTGGGAACTTAACACTAATTGAACAACATCTAATTCTCCTATGTTTGTTTTAGGTATTCAAAAGACTCTAGAGGTTACATTAATGGTGAATGATTCAACTACACTCTCAGTAATCTCCTACCCCTTTATCTGTGTTTTTATTAGCTTTTGAGTGGTGGGGCTGTGTAGATGCAACCCGCGACAATCTCCCTTTTAGGGAAATGAAGAGAAATCGAGATGAAATGTAATTATTTTTTCTTATATTTCAACTAGAAATTACATCAAGAAATAGAAGTTACAAAATATAGAAAAAATAGTAACAAATAAAAGAAACAAACCTAAGAAATAGAAATTACTAAAATCAAAGATTGTTTCTTAATTTTATGCAATCAGGATCTCAAAGATTATTTTTTAGTTTATGAAATCATGACCTCCTAATTTCCAATACTCCTCAAGTTGGTGCATAAATATTAGTCATGCCCAATTTGCTTATTAACCATTCAAAGTTAGCTCTTGCAAGTCCCTTTGTCAAGATGTGAGCTATTTGTTGGTTGGAAGGTACAAATGGTAAGCAAATGATTCCAGCTTTAAGTTTCTCCTCTATAAAATGTTTGTCTTTCATTCTATCATATTGGACATGATTATGAGCAATGCTTATTACAACCATATTATCACAATATAACTCCAATGGAAGTTCTACGATCTTTTTGAGCTCCTCAAGTATTCTGTATATCCACAACACCTCAGATCCCTGAGTCATTGCTCTAAATTTTTACTCTTCTGGCTACAACATTTTGTTTCTTACTTCTCCATGTTACTAAGTTTTCCCATACAAAGATACAATATCCTGAAGTAGATCTCTTGTCATTAACTGATTTGGTAAACACATCAACGCTCCTTTGAGTAGTCTTCAAATATCTCAGAATTCTATTGACAACCTCAAGGTGTTCTTCAATGCTGCATGCTAAACTGACGGACTAAAAAGCAATGTATGGCCGAGTATGAGATAGATAATTCAGTTTCTTAACTAACCTTTGGCATCTGCTTAGTATCACCAGGAACACTTTCTTTTTCCCAGAGTTTTTTAGAGCGTGCGACTTCCATACTAAGGAAATACCTTAATGTTCCCAAATCCTTGATCTCAAATTCAACTACTAGGCTTTTCTTCAGTTTTTCAATCACATCATTACCTGTGAGAATAATATTACACTACCAGTACATCAATCTTTCCTTCAATGGAGAATTTTAAGAACAATATATGATTTGTTTGTCCTTGAGTGTATCCTTACTTACTAATTAAGTAAATTTCTCAAACCAAGGTTTACCAAGCTCTCATAGACTGCTTAAGACCGTACAAAGACTTTCTTAATTTACACACCTTTCAGTCTAATCTCTTCTTAAAGCTCAGTGGACTATCCTTGTACAACTCTTCTACATCACTATTGATGAAGGCAATTTTCACGTCTAATTGCTGCAAATGCCAATATAGATTAGTAGTGATAGATAAAAGCATTCTCACTGTATTTAGTTTGGCAACACGAGCAAATGTCTCAAAGTAATCAACACAATAGGTTTGAGTGGACCCTTTAGCCACCAATCTAGCCTTATATCTCTGTACTAATCCGTCTAAGCTATACAAAATCCACTTACATCCCATAGTGCTTTTCTGCTGGTAATGTAACAATCTTCCAAGTATTATTCTTCTCAAGAGCTCTCATCTCCTCAAGCACAATTTCCTTCAAGTTTGGAGCTCGTAGAGCCTCCTATACATTTTTAGGAATGTCTACATAGGATAATTGAGAATAAAAGGTAACAAGAGATGAAAGCAAATTTGAATATGACATACTTTATATATGGTGTTTGGTACAAGATGTCACCTTTTTGAAGAGTTATTGGCATGTCAGACTCAAATTGACTAGTAGACCTTGGAAGAGAATTATCAGTATTAGTTTTTGAATGAAGATTTTCCCGGGCTTGGAATCATGGCTATGCTGTAGAGTTGATTCATCTTTCCCTTTGTTATGATTCTTTTTCAAGTAGACAATTCCCTTCCAAGTTTGTTCCCGTTCCTTGAATCTATTAACTGGCTCATCATGTTGTGGCATTGAGACTTTTGATTGTCAAATGTAGGATTCAATAGAAACATCATTCATTATGCGAGGAGTTTCAAAGAACATTCCTTGGCCATTTGTTTTTTTAGAGGTAGTAGGCTCAAATTCAAACATATCATTTGACAAAAACACATCATTGAAGTTAATAAATGGATCTTCCCTTGAATTCTCAGTTGAAGATGAATGTTCTTTAAAAATAAGGTTGTATTTCAAAAAAATGTGACATCCATTGTTACAATTTTTTTTTTTTTTGATATCGGATCAAAACACTTATAACTTTTGCATAGGGGAGTAACCCACAAAGACACATTTTCTTGCCCTTGGCTCAAGTTTTCGATTTTCCTATGTTCGTGAACAAAAGTTGCACAACCATATATTTTTAATGGTAAATTAGCTGAAAGATAAGCAGTAGGAAAACATGTTGTAAATGTGTTGAATGGAGTCTTAAATTGTAGAATTTTGGATTATTATCTGTATATATTAGTTAATATATCTTTATCTGTATATATTAGTTAATATATCTTGTTAATTAGGTAGATGTCAATCAGCCTAATTAACATGCCTTAGTTAGACTCTTTCCTTTGTTATAATTTCCTTAGTTAGATTCTTAGTTTGTATAAATAGACCTCTTGTGTAAAGGATTATTGATAGAGAAAAATAATATCAAGGTACTTTATTTTAACATGTTGTAAATGTGTTGAATGGAGTCTTAAATTGTAGAATTTTGGATGACATTAATTATGCAGCAGTTAAAATAGCTTCACCCAACATATACTTTGGTACTTTTGTTGAAAAGAGTAATGCTCAGCCTACCTCCTGGAGATGTTTATTTTTTTCAGTAATACCATTTTGTTGAGGAGTATCTATGCATGAACTGTGATGAACTATCCCCTTTTGAAGGAAAAAATTTCCTAAGATCATGTTAAAATACTCCTTTCCATTATCACTTCTAAAAACTTGTATGCTAGTTTGAAATTTAGTCTGCACAATTTTTTTAAAACTTGTTCAACTTATAATTTTTCATTTAATAAATGCACCTAGCAAAGTCTAGTATGATCATCAATAAATGTGATAAACCATTTCGTATTAGAGGGGGTGCTTATCTTATTAGGACCCCAAACACGTGAATTATGGTAAACGGTTTTGATGGCTTGTATGGTTGTGAAGGGAAAAATATCCGGTGGTGTTTTGCAATTTCATAGACTTCGCAATGAAACATCAATGGATCTTTATTGTGAAACAATTTAGGAATCAAGTGCTTTAAATATTGAAATATAGGATGCCCTAATCTAAAATCCCACAACATAATATTACTATTTGAAACAGAAATAAATTCAAAGCAGGAACCTCTTTGTTGAGATTGTTTTCTTCATTCATATCCATCCTCAAGGAAGTAGAGTCCTCCACTTTGTTTAACACTGCCAATCATCCTTCCCATTGTCAAATCTTGGAATACATAGTGAGAAGAAAAGAAATTGGCTTGACAATTTTGATCATGGACTAAGTTAATAACCGATAAAAGGTTATAAGAATTTGGGAACATGAAAACATCATTTAGAGTGTACTTCGGTGATACCGCAACCGAATATTTTTCAACAATGGCTGAAAGAGAGCCATCCACAATCTTAATTTTTTGATTACCTTCCTGTCATACAATTAGTTGCACCTGAATCAATAATCCAGACTCGATTACGATTGACACTAAGGAAGATTGTTGTCGTGCAATTACCTTTTTGAGCTATTGAACAGGTTGGGGTTTTCTAAGACTCAAGGAGCTTGTATAGTTCGTCTGTTTATTCCTTGGTGAAAGGAAGTAAGCTTGGAGTAGACTGCCCCTCTTGATCTGAGACAGTAGTCTGAAGTGCACGAGCTTCACCACCAGTTCTTTTCTTCGAAATTTTGGGCTTCCCATGAATTTTCCAGCATGTTTCCCGCGTCCACGGGCGTTTGCAATGGTCGCACCATGGTTTTTCAAAACTTTTGTCATCTTTCTTTTCTTTCTCTTAAAAACCTTTAGTAATAAGGGTAGAACTTTCCAAACTTAAGTTAGTAGAAACTAAAATAGATTTGTTAAGCATAACAGTTTGTCGAGCTTCTTCTCTCTAGACTTCTGAAAACACCTCATGGAATCGTTGGTAGAGGTGTCTTTCCTAAGATTCGATGCCTTCATCTAGATCTTTATTGAGTCCCACCAAGAACATAAACACTCGATTATTCTCTTGCCATTTCATAAAACGAACACTATCATCAACACACTTTCAAATATTATCATAGCATAGATCTAGTTCTTGCCACAACGTTATCAACTCATTGTAGTAGGAAGTTACATCACGTTTCCCTTGCTTTGCATGCCATAGCCTTTATTTTAGGCCACAAATTTGCGTAGAGTTTTCTAAATCTGAATAAGTCTCTATCTTTAGTTGTAGGTAGGAACATAAATGACTTTCTGATAAAGGGCTATATGGAATTGACTAACCATGGAATAAGTAGTGAATTTTTAGATTTCTAGGCTTTAAATCTTGAGCCTCCATTGTTTTGTCACTTCTCTTGTAATATATCCAAGTTTACCTTTCCCTTCCAAAATCAGTTGCATAGTTTGTTAGCATTTTGTGTAGTTCTTTCCATTAAACGCTGAATATTAACTTAGAATGAATTAGTGAATCCCTCCGTTGAACCATTAAAAGATATTGGTGGATTTAATGTCGAGTTGATAATAGTTTCTCCAGACACCATCGAGCCTCCACTCATAGTGTTGGTTAAGGCAATCTTCCATGGATTTTGATTTGTCATGAAAAATCCTTAGATCAAACCTAGAGCTATGATACCATGAAGAGAAATCGGGAAGAAAAATAATTGTTTTTTCTTATACTTCAACTAGAAATTACATCAATAAATAGAAGATATAAAATACAAATAGAAAGGAAACTTAAGAATTATAAATTATTAAAATCAAAGATTATATTCTGATTTTAAGCAATCAGATCTCAAAACTTATTTCCTGATTTTATGAAATCATGTTCTCCTAATTTTCTAACCAGAAATAATCTTTTGGAATTGAAATCAGATGTGCTCACTTTGAAATTGCTATCTTGTATAATCTTTATAACTGGGTTCAAATCTAGAGAGAAGAATGGATTCTTGTGTTAGGTTGACCATACAAAAGTTATGAAAGTGTTGAACTACATAGTATACTTCATCATGTTGCTGTCTTGAAAAGACAGAATTCTCATCATATTTTAGCAACATGACTGTTGACGGGGTTTAATACCAAGAAAGACTTGTCATATGCCCAAACTCCAAGCTATCATGTTAATAGGATGGGCTCTTATTGACTTCTACCAATTAGGCGTACAAAAGTTTAGGGTCATTAGTATGTTACTCAGACTTGGAACATTGTCTGACAATATTGATGTGGAGCCAAATGTCCAACACATCTGTTTACAAAAGTTTCTACACATGATCAATAGTTATACTAAATGTTCGGTTGAAATGTTGGTGAAATCAATGATGGTAAGGATGCTTATATATTAAATTGCTTCTTCAAGTTGTACTATGAATCCAAAACATTTAAGCTCCCTCAATAAGCTCATATTGTATGGAGATCTTGATGAATCCTTTGATGTTCCTTCTGGAATTTAAATTTTTAGTTGTTTGTTATCATATTAATATTTAGACAAATGGCACAATGAAGTTTTCTTAATCTTCTTTATATGATTATGGATTTGAGGTTAAATTATTGTAACTTGAGCAGAAAGAGCAGAACAATTGGACTGGGATGCACGCCTGAACATCATCATGGGGGCTGCCAAAGGTCTTGCATACTTACATCATGATTGTTCGCCTCGAATAATACATCGTGACATCAAGTCAAGCAACATATTACTTGATGGGAATTTGGAAGCTCGTGTTTCTGACTTTGGGCTTGCAAAACTCCTTGAGGATGAAGAATCACATATAACCACCATTGTTGCGGGAACCTTTGGTTATCTTGCTCCAGGTACAACACTTATTACAACATCAACAAATGTGATTTCATGTTGAAGATAGATATTTGATCATCTCATCAACTGATCTGCATAGAGAGAAATTTTCTGCTGTTAGATAATTGCTCAATGGACTCCGGTAAAATCCCCAAAATCTGAACCTGAACTGAATTATTTGCTTAAGTAATTATAGCCTGAACTACAAAGGTTATGAGAATCTTATCAAGGACATTCACTTGTTTACACGTAGCAAATCAGACTACAATGTGCCACACTATATCCTACCATCAAACAACCATTAGTGTAGATATAATTTGGTGAGTTGGCCGACTAACTATTTTTCTTTTGATAAAGGTAAATAGCATTGATGTCATCTATCAAGTTACATTCGACCCACTTAAGAAGTGGAATACATGTGTTTGAACCTTTCTAAACGTCATTTCAACATTTTGTACGCCTCCTTCATATTAGCACCTATTTCTGGTTTACCAAATCAAATAGAGCAGGCAAGAGATACCTAAGAGACGAGCTTTGTTGAGGTTGGTGCAATCAGCTAGTTTCGATGTTTGACAATGAACCTAAGTCTAGTTAGTGTAACCAAGGGTTGATCCAAACAACTTGATGTTTGGAAGAGAGAAGTCTAATCAGGACCAGATGACTAGCAAGGAAAAGTCTTAACCAAAGGTTAGGTAGGTGGGAAGTCTACCAAGTGACTAGTCCTAACTGGAGGTTAGACAAGGTGAAAGTCCTTGTGAGTGAAGTTAGACCTTAGTGAAGTCAGGCCCTAGTGAGTGAATCTAGTTGTGAAAACCCTAGGAGAGGTAACCCTAGGTCTTGGTGAGTGAAGGTAGGTGGTGAAAACCCTAGGAGAGGTAACATTAGGTCTTGGTGAGTGAAGCTAGGTGGTGAAAATCGTAGGAGGAGGTAACCTTAGGTAACGAGAAGTCTTACTTTGCTAACACTGTTTTACTTTGCTGTTCTATATCTATTTGTGCTAACTTAGTGTTGCAGAACATGACCTCTAAACAGATCTGGAAGACTGGATGTTTGGCAAGTAAGTGAGGTAAGTCACTGGAGAGTGACTCAGTGATGACGCGTTCCCGTTGGAGGAAACATCATGCGTCGGCCCAACTTAGGTCTATTTTGGAAATGATCCTAGAGGGACAAGATCTAACTCATATCGCTTACTAATACTTATTATAATTGTACTAACTTGGTTTTGCAGATTATACTTTTTTTTTTTTTTGGGACTAACATGTGTTGCAGGTGCTAAAATGAAGAAGTTTTCTCATATGAACAGTGCTCAGGCGCCTCCAAGGGGAGGCGCCTCGGAGCACACGACAGAAGCTCCGCGCATGGAGGTGCGAAAGGCCCCTGCCGAAGGCGCCTTCCAGGCGCTGAAGGCTCCTTCGGTAGGATAAAACAAAGGACTTTGTTGACGATAAGAGCCGTTCGCCTCAGGATAAATCTTTAGGTTGAAGGCGCCTTCAATCCCCTTTAAAAGGATTGCTCGACCACAGAACCAACACAACACTTACACAACTCTTTTACAAGCTTCTATGCATCCATTTGACATTCCGATTGCTTCGACTTCATGCTGCTGCTCCGTGGGTCTTGGAGTAGGAGTCGCCGAAAGCTCTGAACCAAGTAAAACTCCCTGTGTATTTTGTGCTCGTGTTTTTTATTTTCCGCTGCGTAAATTCTCCGATTTTTGAATGGTCAATATTCACTCCCTCTTCTTTCTCACTTCGGTTTTAAGTTTTAAGTCGGTGCAATCATCCATTCTAATCATTCTTCTCATTCGAAGTTTTTCTCGAAGTTGGTGCAACACCACTCGAGTCATCGATATATTTTCTCTTCTTTAAACATTGCTAATCCTAAGACAAAGTCTTGGAAGCTGCTTCTTGTCTAAATCTTTGCAAGTATATCAATGTCTTATCAAGAAGGACGAAACATTGAGTTAATGTGTCAACCATCAAAATAACCCTACCAATCGTTTCTTGATACATAAAATACATACATATTTTATAGTCTAACTTAATTAGTTAGAAAAAAAGCTTCACTATGAAATTGTACACAACCTAGCCTTTATCCTACTAAGTGAGGTCAGTTATATGGATCCTCTTATGCCATTAGACTTAATTTCCTACTATATATATTTAAATGAAATTTATGTTTTATTGTTGCTACGTCTTCTTTAGTCTCCTTCATCAATTAATGTGTATATTTATCATAGTCTCATATTGGCTAATTAAGGCATTATTGGTTGCCAAAGTATATGTTCATAATGTAGTGTCCGAAACTAATTGTTTTAATCAAGAAGATTTATTTGATTAATTCAGATTTAATTAGAATTGATT
>JBAMIE010175925.1:0-14130 GCA_037177295.1 Kaempferia parviflora | reverse complement strand
TATGGAAAATTTGTCTACTCTTATTCTTCTTCTTCGTCTTCTTAAAATTACCAGATTTCATGGACGATGCTTAGACAATGGTAAATTCATTGCTCAGGTCTGTCGTCTTATTATTTATTTAATTTTAACCCCTATCCCATGTATAGGACAATTCAGTTCTAAAGTAGATGAGATGACAGAGCATCTTCGAGGTATTCATAAACAAATGAAGTAAACTTTTCAAAGAACAACACTAAGTACAAGACTCAGGTTGACCATCATCGTCGTTAGGTACTTTTTGATGTTGATGACTTTGTTTGGGTTGTATTGACTCATGATCATTTTCTTATGGGTGAGTATAATAAACTTAAAGATCGGAAGATTAGACTGTGTGAGATACTACGAAAGATTAATGACAATGTGTACCGGTTGTACCTTCCTAGTCATTTGAAAACTTCTGATGTAATCAATATGAAACACTTGACTTCTTATTCGGTAGATGCTGATGATACTACTATGTACTCGAGGATGAGTTCTTTTCAATCCAGAGTGGCTGATGCATGATTGACCCAAGAAGGCATCTCAAATTTTAAAAGGTCATAACTTTTGACTCCGATATCAGAACAAAACATTGTTTGACTTAAATCGAAGTTCATTCAAAGACCTAGATTTGTTACCGACCGGGTGCAACTTGTTGGTCCCATGGAGGCTAGCAAGAGGGGGTGAATAGCCTGCAATTAAAAAATAATAATCTCGAGCTAACTTTAGCAAGTACACAATGTTAGTTTAATAAGACAACTATTAAGAGGCTCGGTATTTACTTGGTTACAACCTACGTGGTTATTAATCCAAGGCAAGTGAACGCACTAAAAGAATCTCCTTCATTGAAAATGGAGAAACTTCTTACAGACAGTTAAAGCTCAAAAAGTTAAATAGGAATAATTATAAAAGTTGTTGTACAAGTTTTGTTTAATTTCCTAGCTCCAGGGGTTTTTTTTATAAACCCTAGAAAAACTTATCTGTTGCTCGAAGGCACCTTCAATAGATAGAATTTTATTCGCTGAAGATAAAACTTTATCTTCGGCTAACAAGTACTAAAGGCGCCTTCAATAGGCTTGAAGGCCCCTTCCATGAGGATGCCCCCAGAAGACTTAGAGGCGCCTTCCACACACAGGCGCGAGGGCGCCTCCTAACTAGTTGGAGGCGCTTTCCATAAGGCAAATCAACCTCCAGTTGGTCTTCTTCATGTGGGTGATGCTCCGGCTTCTCGTCGAGCAGACTTCCTCTCCGGCTTCTCATCCCTCGAATATGTCGCGTGCGTCTTTCTCGTCCGCTGGTATACTCTTCCGCAGCTTCTCATCGCTCGGACGCATCGACTCGCTTCCCGCGCCCTCATTCACATTCGCTAAGTCTTTCGCTTGACTTCTTATCCTAAGCTCCTGCACATTTAGACACAATGATCAAATATGCAAGACCAAACTTAACTTAGTTGACCACATCAAAATAAACCCATGGTACTTACTATTGGGACCTTGACGCTGGCTAGAGGGGTTGAATAGTCGCTCACCCACTTCGATTTGCTTCATATATATTCGTTAACACAGCGGATATACAAAATAACAAATGTGAGATCTAACGTATACAAGAAGGAACAAAGCAAACTAAAATTCTTGTAATTAAAAACATAATATCATACAAAATTAGTTACTATAAAATTATTAATTTTAATAATATTTATTATTATCACAATAAAAATATTTAATAAATTAATATATATGTTGAATAATAAATTATAAAATGAAAAAATAGAATAGTCTGAAAAATATATTTTTTTTATGTTGGAGTTAGAAAAATATTTAATGCTAATCAAAATGGATTTCTTTATTTGGATATGGTGATTTAAGTATAATATATTCCAATTCAAACAGTGGGACTGTCACGTAGTAATTTTTTTATTTCATATTGCAAGTCCTGAAATTTATTATCTGGTAGTTGGATGGGAAACTTATAGAATAATTTTCGGTTGGATTAATTGGGTTTTATTTGTTTTATTTTTTTTAATTCTCATTCCTTCGATATATGATCTTCCTTCCTTCGCACAGGCAACAAATTAAACCATCAGCAGCTTGATTATCTCCTCGATTACTAAGTCTGTACCATGGCAAGCAGTGCGACTGCAGTCGACTCTACCTCAAATAACCCTCCGCCGTCTTGTGGGAAGAGGATCACCATTCTTTGCATCGACGGCGGCGAGCTTCGCGGCCTCATCCCCGCAAAGATCATCGAATTTCTTGAAAAGCAACTTCAAGTGGGCATTCGATCGAACGGGGAACAGCTTGTTAACTTTGCCAAGAAGTTGTCAGTTGAACGGAAGGGTAGGCATGAATATTTGGCTTCGTCTTCGTGGTAGTTGTTTGCTTCAATATTGATCACCAAACATCATCAGTAATTGAATTCTGTCCATTCCCTTCTCATTTACAATCTTTACCATCAACAATAACATTTATGTTGTGAAAAAAATGTACTGTCCATTGCTTCATTGTTAATTTGTTCTCCTTTTTGCTCTTCTCTTTGGAACCAAAATATTTACATGACAGCGGATTCTATAAGCGATTCTTCATGAAAGAGTACATGAACAAAAAATTCAACTTGCATCAAGAATACAGCGGAAATTTTCACTTTTGATAAACACAAAAAAGTGTCAACAAAGGAGGACAAGTTAGAAGTTACTTCGCCACGGAGAAATAAAGTGAAAATAAAATTGCATGATTGAGTTTCTCAATGCAAACATCTTTGCTGAAACACTTAATTTGATAAACATCTGCAAATGCATGCAATAGCTGTCTAATACTGCCAAAAACTTTAATATGAGATTTATTGGCCAAGTCGATAAGCAGAGGACCAAGTCTTTGCTCACGGCAACCATGTATGGGAGACGGAGTCCGGCGAGGATCTGCTCATCTACTCCGGCGGTGAGTTGCATCTCTGTGGAAGGAGAAGGAGAGCGAACTGCGAACTGCGAACTGCGAACTGCGAACTGCGAAGGAAGGCAGAAGGGTTTAGGGTTTAAATACGGAAGCGGCTTAGGTGCGACACTTGATATGGACCATCGGATAGATAAGAAGAGGAAGAGATCACCGTTGATTCGTTAGTCAAAGCCCCAGAAGCCGCGGTTTCGAACTGTTACGAACTCGGAGTCTCGGACTCAGTTTATGGCACAACGTCACTGGGTGCATAACTCGATGAGTCGGTGCATCTTCAATTTAAAGTTAAAAAAAAAATTATTTACAAATATTAAAATATAAATAAGTAATAACTCAATTTATAGAAACAAATAAAAAATTTTGAAACTTAAAGGAATTCCAAAAAAAACCAGATTAAATTATGAGTTAATGTTTTGCCTGCGTTTGATTGGTGGTTAGGAACAAGAGAAAATTTCTAACGATCCTTGATCGAATGGATCCGAACGAGGGATGAACAGAACGGTGAGGGCTGTGGTTGATTCGAGCAAAATGAATTAGGAAAAATCCACGGACGGACGGCTTCCACCCGCCACCTGATGCTGTGCTGCTCCTTCCGTTTAATCCTATTATTCACGTTCAATCCAAGACTAACAGCTGAGATCGATCCGCGTGCCCTTTTCGACCTCGGAATTCAGCGGGAGCAAGGTCAATTTGAGATAGTTTTTTTCTAGAATGGAAGTTTTCTACCCTTTTTCGGTGTGGTCGCATTTATTCCATCGAGACCTTGCTTGGAATATGCTCCGATTCCTTTGCTCGTTGACGATCTCAATCTTGCGCCATTATTGACGGCGTTGCAGTTGGGGCATTTGAATCCTGTTTCTGTATATACTGCTGTTTGGGACGGGAACTGGTTGTTGGGTGGGTTTGAAATCTTTGATTTGGCTTCTCTCGTGCTCCTTGCCGTATTTGAAAAGGTTTTTTTTTTCCCCCTGTATTAGAGTTTTATAAAGATCGAATTTTTCCTGCGATCTTGTGGAGTTTCTCCATTATTAGTCCTTCCGGCTCGTTTCCGTCTCGGTTCCCGGTACGTATCCTCGAGTTCCGGCAATACTTGAGATTCCCAAGCGGTCGAGATTAATTGAAAGGTCTGATATTCCGGATTTTGAGGGTTTCTTCTGGACGTCTCTTCAAGCCTCGGCGGTAGGCCAAATCTTTCATTTGCGCCAAAGGAGGAGTCTTTGGGAACGATGAATGCTGTCGGGAAGCTCGGCAGTTACATCTCTCAGGGTGTTTACACCGTCTCTGGCACCTTTCATCCGTTCGGAGGAGCGATCGACATCATCGTGGTCCAACAGGAAGATGGGAGCTTCAAGTCCTCCCCGTGGTACGTTCGGTTTGGGAAATTCCAAGGTGTGCTTAAGACGAAGCAAAATGTTGTCAGAATATCCGTCAATGATGTTGAAGCTGGGTTCACTATGTTCTTGGATGGCAAAGGAGAGGCCTTCTTTCTCAGGGACGCTGAAGCTGGAGAGGCAGAACTTGCCTCGTCATCACTAACTTCGGGGGATGAAATAGAAGGAATGGCAAAGAATGAACAATATGAAAACATTCATAGCTTTGAAGTTGATGGTGGACATGATGGGATTGGTAATATTTCAAGTCAGATGAGTTCAAGGACATCTACATTTTTTGGCCTCATGTTTGGGCGGAAATCAATCAAGGAGAATGACAAGGGTGGGGATATGGGGAGAGTGAGTTCATTGGAGCGTGCTGAAATAGCAGCTGATCTCTTGGAAATGAAGTGGTCTACTACTATGACATCTAGTAACCTGAAAGTGAATAACGCCCAGGAAAACATGCTCAATAACAATGATATGAATGTTTATGTTGCTGATGAAGATCATCAGGTTGCACTTTTGCCAAAAGAGCATTTACTTTGTGATGAAAATCTTAATTCTCATAGTGAGAAAATGGATGATAGTTTAGGGACACGAATGCCAAGTAGATATTATTCAGAAACAAAAAAAGATGACGACCCGTCGTATCTAGGTGTCAAAGAGGAGATAAAAAATGCATGTACAGAAGAAAACTATGGTGAACAGAACTCTGAAATTGTCCTTGGGAATAAGAACCCTATTGGTGTTCAAATTTGTGACTTAGGTAATGCTGAAACTGAAGTAGACCATACTCTTATGAAAATGAAGTTGATTGAGAACTTTGATGAAACAGTCTCTCATGAAAATGTTCAATTATGTACCTTGGAGGTGGCAGATTCATCCCATAGGAATGAATCAATCTCAGAATTAGTTGAGGTACAATCAATTGACACTGATGCCAAAAATCCTGGTTCAGCTTCATTTCATGATGATACATCTCAATCTCATTCTGGAAGTGACATGGATGTGCTGTCAGGTATACCTTCATTTGAAAACAGGAAAATCAACTATACTTCCTCCATCTATTCTGAGACTAGAGAGACTGCAAATATTAAGTTAAATAATTCAGATGAAAATTGTCCTGAACATATGGCCCTTCTCTCTGGTGGGATTGAGCCTAGCAACAGTGGACCTCTTTCTGATGTAAGTAGTGTGTTTTCTGTAACTTCACCATCCAAATCAGCTGCATCATCAGTTATAGGAGTTTCAAATGTTTACCTTGAGCATAATTCGGAGGCATCCAACTCCAAAACCAGCAATTCTTTTGCATCTGAGAAATCTCAACATGGGTCCAACATAAATGATCCATTGGAGACTTTGTTTGAGAATGCTTTATACACTGAATCTGCTCACATTCCGAAATCTGAACAAATTTTACATGCTCTTCCTTGTAACCCTGAAGTTTCCATTGTTGTTGAACCTCTTCATGAAAAAGAAACAGTTCAGAAATTTGATTTTGTTGGGTGTTCCTCTGATTTGAGGGAACAAAAAGCTTCTGAAAACCTATCTTTTCCTATTTCCATTTGTAGTGATATGCTTGATTCTGCTGATGTTACAGAATCACATAAAGTTTCTGTACATCCCAGTTCCTGCAATTCAATTAGTGTAGATCAAAACATGGAAACAGTTGATGCATTTCTCAATATGACTTGGTCTTTTTCTGTTGATGGGGATAATAGCAGTATTCCTATAGAAGCAACTGAAAACAATATTCAATATTCTAAGAGCTCGGAAGATGTCCAATTTTCACTTAGTGACGGTGAAAATTTTAGCACTGAAGATATTGGCACCAAGCTATTAAACATTGAGAAAATTGCTATAGCTAATACACCAGCAGATACTGCAGAATCTAGTGAGGCAGAGCAAGATTTGCATATCGAGAAACATAAACTGCCTCCAAGTGCAAGTTCATATCACAACCTGTCTCCTTCTAGTCCAATAACTATTCCAGGATGTAAGCCATGTTGTGGAGAAACTAACTTATCATCAACATCTTTGCCCATCATTCGTAGTCATATTAAAGAGCTTGAAAGATATTATGTTCATCAATCACTGAGTTGGTCACCAAATTCAGTAGCTGTCAAGCATATGCTGGAAGCACATATAATCGAAGATTATAATTCTTTGGAGTTGAAGGCAGAGCCTCAGAGAGACTGTATAATTAGAGAGAAATCAACTGGTACTGATCCTGCTATTTCTGCTAAGAATGAGGAACAGGAAGATGCTATGCCAATTGCTGCTTCTGGTAAAGAAAGATTTCTTGGTTTATCAATACCTTTTCCTTTTTTCAAAATCCTTATCTTAAATTTATGCTATCTTTGAAATTCTAACTACGTCTGATTTGCAAAACTTAAAATGCATGTAATAGGGAAGCAATGTATTTCTGTCATGATACAGCATGCTTCTTTTTTTCCTTAAAAAAGGACCAGAGTTAGATGACCTTAAAACATACATATTTTCTTGACTTGAAGAATTGTTCATCTAAATGCATGTTATTTAATCTTACTTATCATTTAAAATATTTCTTTGCAGATAGTACTAGAAGCAAGTATATGATTAGTTATATGGTAAATTATCTGAATGATAGCACAACATGTTTTTTGCAGAGTTATCACTCCATAAGAATGTATTCTTTGAAGGCACAGGAACTCATGCATCTCAACAAGTATCCGATGCTGAAAAGGTGAAGAGAAATTTTCTGCCTTTGATCCTGCATATGTGAAGAATGAAAGGCTTGTTGTTAGCAAATAACTTCCATTCAATAAATCTATACGTATTACATTGGTCATGATTTGTTTTGGCCAGGGGAAATTGTCTGCTCCTCTTGGCATGACACAAGTGGATGAATCTGTGAAAACATATGGAACTTCAAGAAGCCTTGTAGCATCTCGAGGCAGTTGGAACCTATGGCCTTTCTTTAATAGGTCCAAGACCATAAGCAATCCCAAAGAAGCCTCTGAAGGTAAGGAGATGACTGACAATTTGGCTTTCAGAAGCACAGGAAACATGACTCTGGAAAGTAGTGTGCCGAAAGAGAAGGAATCAAAGAAGCTTCCGTCATTAACTCCTACGACTGAAGAACTTGCTTCCTTGAATCTTAAGGAGGGAAAAAATTTGGTTAAATTTAATTTTTCTACTCCAATGCTTGGACTGCAGCAGGTTTTCCCATCATTGTTTTTCTTTTACTGTTCTTGCTGTGCATACAACTTGTTGCCCGTCTTCTCATTCATTGAGAAGATACCTAATTCTTTCATATTCAGTAGGTTGATGCAAGGATTTACCTTTGGAAATGGAATACTCAGATAGTTATCTCGGATGTAGATGGAACTATTACCAAGTAAGAATTATTTGAGCTCTAACTAGAAATGCTTCTGTGTTCTTTTCCTTTGTGGCAGTTAATCTGTTTTTCAAATGTCTGCTCTAAGATAGCATCCATCCTTGTAGAAGGAACTGGTTTGGGCTGAAATTTTGCCCATAAACTCTGCTAAATGCCTGCATTTTTCTCATTGGCATCGCTTTGTTTCAAGGCTCCATCTCTTTGATGTTAACTAACTTGACTGATATTACCAGAAGAAAGCATCACTTACTTTTTTTTATTTTTGACTTCCTACTCCATGTGCTATAATCCCCTAAATAATGCCTTCCACACATGCAGTTTTATTTTAGTTTAAGTATACTTGGTTAATTATGAGCCACATGACAATTGTGCTAAGCATTGCAAAATGCAAACATCTAGTTACTAACGTGTTTAGGCCCATACAATGGACATGAGCTCTTGCACTCCCCCATTAATAGATTGGTGTCCATTGGCACTCCAACACTTTCATGACTACCAAAGGTAACCCTAGTATATTACACCCAACGTATCACTCTCACTGATTAGTCAAGCACAGTAAAAAAACTCATTATAAACTGCTTTATTGTGCATCATTATCCTAATGGGCTAAGGCTCCATCCGCAATGTATCATCACATCCTAGACTGTGAGAATCCTAGACTATTTTGCCCCACATCCAGAACTAGTTGAACACATAGTAGAAATCTCTATGAGCACAGACTAAAAGCAGTGCACCTTGTGCTTTTTCATTGTCACTTTAGTCCTGAAACAAAGGGCAGCATGCACAAAGTTCATTCTAAGTTGCACAATATTTCATATTTAGTTAAGGCAGAATTGCTGTCGAATCATTAAACACTATTTTCTAGTTCTTTAAATGTTATAATCATTATTTTCTAGCTCTCTAAATGTTATAGTTAAAATTCTTGGCCTACGTGGCTTAACAACTTTTGTATAATTTTTCTTTGTTGTTTCACAGATCAGATGTTCTTGGACAGTTTATGCCTTTAATGGGTGTAGATTGGTCCCAGACTGGTGTCACTCATTTATTTTCTGCAATCAAGGTTTGCCAATATTTTTCCTCTTTTACCACATTTGGAATTTGTATCCGGAAACCATAGCTTTAGTTTTATTATTAGATTTTCTTTCGATTTTCGAGAAGTAGGGTTGAAATATGTATCAAAAGGAATGTTGACTTACCAGGCGCAACCACTGGCCCAAAATGTTGAAGCCAAGTTTATAGCTGAGTCTTTTTAACTTGTTATGCTTGTTCATTAGCTCACAATTCACCATGTCTTAACCAAAATCCTCACTATTCAGTAGCATATGTGGCCCAATAGGGGATACACAAGTAGTCCTTTTCAAAATCTCTCCATCTTTAGGATTGATCTGGATTATCTGTATATATATATATATTAGTTACCATATTCATATATATTAGTTACCATAACTGTATATATTAATTACCATATTATTGGTCAGATTAATTAAAAGATATATGTCAATTAGCTTAATTATAGTTTCCTAAAAATAGATCCCTTGTTTATATATAAATATGTCTCACTTTTCAATAAAGGGATGAATTCTTTTTATCTCAATTAACATAGTATTAGAGCCATTAGAAAACTAGAAATTCAAAATTAGGTTTTTTCAAATCTGTGTGCGATAAAGACAACTTACCGAAGCCCCTTCGCATTTTACCACCTCGCATTTGCTTCAAGAGTCTGCTTTGCGAAGCCAGCCGCCGCTCTCCCTGATTTTGCCTCCTATTTCGCCGACAAAAAGATCGTCTCGTTGCGTTCAAACTCCTCTCTGCGCAACCCTTGTCGTGCGCAGATGGCGAAGCTGACCATGCCGGAAGCCACGAACTTCTCGACCACCCATCATCGCCAACACCTGCGCTGCTCTCCTCTTTGAGCAACTGTTGCTGCTACATCTTGTCCTTCCTTCCTTGGCGCCGTGATCACTGCCTCACACCGCTGCCTCCAGCCCTAGCGCGTCGTCGAGCAACCACCATCGCTCTCTTCTCCCTGACGTCTTGGTCTTCCTACTAGAGAAAACAGAGAAGCTTCGCTATTATCCTCTTCTAGTTGCAGCCATAGTAGCGTCTTGGAATTTCTTTGGCAGAAATCATAGAAGTCTTCCTTCCTTTATCTTTTATTTGATTTCTTTTGGGATAAAGTCTTATGCTGAAAATAAGCCTTCTTTTGTGACGGATATGGTGCCATTGATGTCTAAAATCCTAGACTATAAGCTAAATGGTTTGAATTATTTGGATTAGAGTAAGACGGTTCGTCTTTATCTACGAAGTATTGACAAAGATAATCATTTGATTGATGACCCTCAAGATGATTCAAAGCAGACATGGCTAAGAGAAGATACTCGCTTGTTCCTTCAGATTCGGAATTGATAGTAAGGTAATAGGTTTGATCAATCATTGTGAATTTGTTAAAGAACTAATGGATTACTTGGAATTTTTGTATTTCGAGAAAGGGAATCTCTCTCTCGCATGTATGAGGTTTGTAAAGTATTTTATCGTGTGGAAAAACAGGATCAACCTCTCATCAATTATTTTATGGCATTCAAGAAGATATATGAGGAACTTAATATGCTATTGCACTTCAGCCCTGATGTGAAGGTTCAACAACGCCAACTAGAGTAGATGGCTATTATGAGCTTCCTTGCTTGCCTACTTTGAGTCTGCTAAATCACAAGTTCTCTCTAGTTCGTAGGTCTCTTCTTTATAAGATGTATTTAGTCGTGTTTTTCTACTGAAAGTACTCCATCCATTTCACTTAGTGGTGCTTTGGTGAGTCGCAATACTAAATATGTACCTAGAAGACCAACTAGTTTCACTAGAAACAAAGGAGATGGCTCACAAGACTTTGAAACTCGAACGCCGAATTCGAGTAGTATTATATGCAACTACTATTGTAAGCCAAACCATACGAAATTTGAGTGTACAGTAGCAAAAACACTTAGTCAATATTGCATCCACTAATGATGTCTTTGATAAATCAGTCAGTATCTCTGCGTGAATTTATCAAATTCTCAAAACATCAGGAATCACTCAAGTCTTCATCTTCCTCTGTCACTGCTATTTTTAATTCAGGTAAACAAAACGTATGTCTTCTTTCCTCCTCTTCTAAATGGGTCATTGATTCTAATGTCATCTCTTTTCTACTTTTCAGTCCAAAGCTAACATTCCTACTGTTACTTTAGCAAATGGGTCTCTATTTTGTATTCGTGGGTCTCATACTGTCAATCCTACTCCTTTACTTTCTCTGTCCTCTATTTTACATTTACTTAATTTATTCTTTAGTTTGTTCTTTGTCAGTCAACTAACTCGTAATCTTAACTGTTGCATCTCATTTTTTTTCCTAACCATTATTTATTTCAGGATCTTTTAAAGAACATTTGATACACCACTCCCATATTCTTTTGTTGGATCAAGTGTCACTTCTCTGTTCGAGGCTCATTGTAGGTTAGGACATTCATCTCTACTTTTGCTCAAAAAGTTTTGTCCACAATATGGTAAGGTGTCTTCATTAGAATGTGAGTCCGGTAAGTTTGCAAAACATCACCTCTTAGTTCAAGTCCTAGAGTAAATAAATGTGCTACTATTCTTTTTGAATTAGTTCATTCCGATATTTAGGGTCCTTGTCCTGTTTTATCTAAACCTAGTTTTAGGTATTTTGTTACTTTTGTCGATGATTACTCTCGTGTAACTTGTTTATATTTAATGAACAATCGTTCTAAGTTATTTTCTTTGTTTTGTGCCTTTTGTGTTGAGATTAAAACAAAGTTCAATACATTTATTCGTACTTTACGAAGTGATACTACTAAGGAATATATATCTGGTTTATTCCAGTCATATATGGGTCAGAAGGACATGTTTCATAAAACCTCTTGTGCTGACATTCCATCCCAAAATGGTGTAACTGAACCAAAAATAGGCATCTTCTTGAAACTGCACGGACCCTTTTATTTCAAATGAATGTTCTGAAACCTTTTTTGGCTGATCTACAGCATATTTTCTCATTAATCACATGTTATTCTCTGTTCTTCATGGTGAGATCCCTTACAAAATTCTTTTTCCTAATTAGTCATTGTTTCCTATTAACCCTAGGATTTTTGGTAACATTCGTTTTATTCGTCACGTGTCACTAAATTATATCCCAAGTCTTTGAAGTGTATCTTCCTTGATTATTCTCGACTTCAGAAAGGTTATATGTTATCTTCATGGAAGACACCTTATTTTTCATCCTCACCGATTCCGACTCATCAAAGGGAGGATGATGATTTTTTGGTGTATTCTATCACACCCTCTGCACCTGTTCCGGAATCGGCTCCTATCAAGCCTCCTATTATTCAAGTCTACTCTTAGCGTCACCCTCTAGATTCATGTCTTGTACCTACTACTTCATTATCAGATCCGCTCGAGATGATCTTCTTATTGCATTATGCAAAGGTAAATGTGTACTTATCTTACTTTTGTTTCTTATAATAGTTTGTCGTCTTCCTCTTGTTCTTTTATTGTTTCACTTGATTCTGTCTCTATTCCTAAGAATATGCGTGAGGTCATATCTAATCTTGGTTAGAAAGATGTAATGATAGAGGAGATGAATGCTTTAGATGACAATGACACTTGGGACTTAGTTGATCTACCTTTAGGGAAACGGATTATTGGATGCAAATGAGTATTCACAGTTAAAGTAAATTCAGATGTGTCAGTTGTCGATTAAAAGCCCGTATTGTCGCTAAAGGCTATGCTAAGATTTATGGGGTGGATTATTTCGACACTTTTTCTCCGGTTGGAAAGTTGACATCTGTTCGATTAATTATTTCAATGGTCGCTACCCATCATTGGCCTTTACACCAACTTGATATCAAGAATGTCTTTCTTCAAGGTGATCTTAGGAGGAGGTGTATATGGAGCAACCTCCTGGTTTTGTTGCTAGGGGGAGTGAGGGCAAGTTTGTCGTATTCGAACATCTTTGTTTGGTTTGAAACAGAGTTCTCGTGCTTGGTTTGGAATATTTAGTCAAATTGTTGAAAAATTTGGTACGGTGAAAAACAAGTCTGATCATTCTATTAGTTGTATATGTAGATGATATTGTTATCACTAGAAATGATACTATGGAAATCTCATCTCTTAAAATTTTCATTCATACTTAGTGGCATACGAAATATTTGGGGTACTAAAGTATTTCTTGGGTGTTGAAGTTACGAAGAGTAAAAAAGTTATATTTCGATTACAGAGAACAAATGTCCTTGACTTATTAACTGAAACAGGAAAATTGGAGGCAAGGCCTTGTAGAACATGCATCTCACGGGAGATGGAAAACTATTTGAACATCCTGAGAGATATCAAAGGTGGGGTGGGAAGTTGAATTGCCTTACCATGGCTCCCCCAAATATTGCATATTCGGTCAGTGTTGTTAGTTAGTTTATGTCATTTCCAATCGTTCATCATTGAGCAGCGTTAGAGCAAATTTTGTGTTATTTGAAGGGATGATGGGGTATCGTATATAAAAATTATGGGCACACTCATATTGAATGTTTTTCAGATGCAGACTAGGCAAGTTCTAAAATGGATAGAAGATCTACTTCAGTTATTATATCTTTGTCGGAGGAAATTTTGTCTCATGGATGGGTAAGAAGCAAAAAGTTGTGTCATGAGTTAGAATATAGGATCATGGCAGTGTGAGATAATATGGATATATCAACTTTTGATTGAAGTAGGACTTGAAATTTCAGTACCAGTTAAACTGTGGTGTGATAATCAAGCTACTCTTCATATTGCTTTGAATCTTTCATGAACGAACTAAGCATATTGAAATTGATTGTCATCTTGTTAGTGAAAAAATTGAACAAAACTTGATTTTTATAGGATATGTGAAGACTTGAGAACAACTTGGGGGCATCTTTGCAAAAGCTTTAGATGAGGTTGGGTTGATTATCTTTGTAACAAGTTGGATATGATTAATATCTATGCTCCAACTTAAGGGCAAAGTATTATCTGTGTATGTGTGTGTGTATATGTTTTTTACATGCATAACGTGCGTGGGCGACACACTGCATGGAAGGCGCCTTCCATGCCTTCCAATGCATGGAAGGTGCCTCCCGCAATGTGTCGCCCATTGGTGCCCAGGGTAAGAGATCTTTATATATCTCTCTTTCTCTCTTTCTCTCTCTCTCTCTCTATATATATATATATATATATATATATATATATAAATTTTACCCTGATCACCCTTATATGGGCGACGGCCGACGTGTCACTTTGACTCCGGCAAAAAAATCCAACATCGTCTTCTTCCCTTTAAACGCGCGCGTAGTAAAATTTTGCTCTCTCTCTTCGCAGGGGTGAGTTCCCTCCCTGCTTTCAAAACCAAAAAATCTCTAATCCTGTTCCT
>JBAMIE010175918.1:0-14130 GCA_037177295.1 Kaempferia parviflora | reverse complement strand
ACCAAGCATGTGGCAGGTAAGTGCCTATTGCTGAGAATGAATAGGAAAAGATGGTAGAATGATGACTTGACTAGGATTAATATTTGATACTTGAAAAATATTGGCCACTTTTGCACTGAGCACAGAGACTTTTCAGCTCCACTCTCTCCTCCTATTTAAGGAGGAGACTTAGCCATGAAAATGGCTAGTGCTTCATTGTTATTTTCATTTTCATTGCTCTCCTTCCTCCATTCATACTCATCATTGTAAAGAGGAAGAAGTCCATTGTGAGAGGTTTACTTCATCGCGAAGAAGCACGTTCATAGTGGAAAGTATGTGATCGGGTGGACCCTTGGATAAGTCACCTCTGCTGGAGGTGGATACCAAGTAAACAAGGTGTGTTAGCATTGTTTTTGTTTTAATTGTGTAAATTCTGTTTGTCTTAACCTTGTAGAAAGAGAACCGGCATCGAATTCACGGACCAACATACTCTTCCACAACTTCTCATCCCTCGGATGCGCCAAGTCCATGGACTCATTTCCTGTACATTCTTTCTCGTCCGCCACGTCTTTCGCTCGACTTCTTGTGTTCCTAATTTTTTGTAGACTTAGACACAAGGTTAGAACATCACAGAACCTAACCTAACTTGGTTGATCACATCAAAACTAACCTGGGGCAACAATAGTACTAACATCATTGGCTGCGTGTATGTAGGCTTGGCAGCATCACAGAGCGTTTAGAGGGAGCGGAAGTACAAAATGGGAGGCTTGGTAGTATTTCAGGATGCTCAACAGTGGGGGGTATGTGCGTATTGTAAGTTGCTCTGCCTTGACTTTTACAATATTCTGGTTATTCCCTTTATTCTGAGCTCCACATTATGATATCTATCCCTTGCCCTTTTTTCATTTTGCTGGAGGGATCACATCCTCGGCAAACTCATCTCTCTACCCCCTCCTATCCTCAACTCCCACTTTATCGAACTACCCTAATCTCCACCTCTTTCGCTCTCTTCACCTATTACCACTGTCACCCATTCACTTGGAAGATTTCCGATTGCCGCCGAGAGTTCTAGACGGGATCAAATTTGGTGTCATCTGTGGGAAATGCTTTTCCTAATATGTTCTTGACCAAGTAGGAATAGAGCATTCCAAGTGAATCAACATCAACATAACCCCCGAAGAATATGAACAATACAAGAACTATCAAAGGAGAAGAGCGTCAATAGAGTAGGTTGCTGACTCACACTCTCAAACTCCACGAAGGTCGGGAGAAAGAACTCATGCTTCAGGGGAGAGGCTGAAGCACAAGCTACCGTTCGAAGTTCCCTGGGTGCCTGTTCATGTACTGGGGGCAGAGGTGGCCAACACAGAGCACTCACAGGCCTCCTCAGCGAAGCATTCTCCACCCAGAGACCCTAAGAGAGGGAAGGCCACAATTGACCTAGAAACTCTTGAAGAACTCAATGTGCCCTTATCTCTGAAGGTCCTAGCGAAAAGATTAACATGAGATTATAAAAAATAATCCATAAGGGAATACAACAGAAGCACCGACCCGGAAGACCATGTCCGGAGGTTCAAGAATGCTGCCCTCCTTCATCAGTATAATGATGCCATCAAATGTCGAGTGTTTCTCAATGCCCTCTCGGGATGTGTACAAGGATGGTTTGGCCGTTTTTCGGTCGGATCCATCACATGCTTAAAAAACTTTTCAGATGCCTTTGTACAACACTTCGCTAGTAGCAAAAAGTATCTGAAGACTAACGAATAATTGTTTGGGCTTAAGCAAGGACCCAGGGAGTCCTTGCAGTCATATGTTAAGTGTTTCAATCAAGCAGTGCAAGAGGTTCCAACAGCCAGTGCTAAAATATGGATAAGCGCTTTCACTAATGGCCTCCAGAAGGGTGACTTCTTCCGAGCTCTTGTTTGAAACCCTTTTGAGAATTTTGATAAAATTTGGGAGAAGTAGAAAAATAGAAAAATGTTGAGGATGCCGAAGTTGTCCAAGAGAAGGTTAAAACCCTTTAGTTCCGAGTGGGCAGAATGATCGGAAGCAATTGCATACCCCCACTCATCCTAGAGAGCCTCGACTGATCATTCTACTTGTCCCAAGACCCCGAGTAGCACAAAAGGTGGCCACCATTCAACCTGGACGACCTACTAACTGGATCAACAAATATTACACTTACCACCACTCGCCCACACATAACGCAGTGGTGTGCCAACAGTTAGCTTGGGACAAGCGCCGAACGGAAGAACAAGGCTTACCCATTCCAACGTTGGCACCATAGTTGGTGATACAACAAGGTAACAGCTTGGGCTTGGCCAATCGCCCGGTTAACCCCCTAGCTCGAACAACCACCCCAATCAGTTGAAAGATCATGCACCAAAATCTTGGAGGCCGGGGAGCAAGACAATCAAGGCAACACTGCAATAAGGGAGATTCATATGATCTTCAAAGGCTCTACCGATGGAGACTCTGGCAAAGCCCATAGATCTCACACTCAACGTCTGAAAATTCATGCAGTTGGATATCCAAGAGCAAGTTGCTGGCCCTAGATTAGTTTCAGCCCTCAGGATTTGGAGGGGATCGAGCTACCCCATGACAACACCCTCATCATCTGGACAGTCATAGCAAATAGTCGATTATCTAGAGTTTTTGTCGATACTGAGAGTTCAGTCAACGTTCTCTTCAATAAATCCTTTGATAGTATATAGCTAGACCCGAGCGAATTGCAACCACTGGCCACCGCCCTGTATGGATTTACAGGGAACAAAATACAGCCGGTAGGCCACATCAAGCTTGTGGTATCTCTGGGTGAAGAGCCATCAATGAGAACAAGGAGGAGCACGTTTATTGTGGTAGATGCCCCATTTTCCTACAATGTCATCTTAGGAAAGACAACCTTGTATGAATTTTGGCAGTTGTCTCTACCTTCCACCAGAAGATCAAGTTCCCTGTTGAAGACCAAGTTGAGGAGTCCGAGGGAAACAATTGAGAGCAAGAAGGTGTTATGTAGATGTGATCAAGATTGAAACATGCAATGCCAGGAGGACCCAAGGAGGGAGTGTGTGTGCCATTCAGAAGGAGCCTCTCGTCCTGAATGAAGATCCGATCAAGCCTAAGCTTGTCCAATTGTACCCCGATCAGCCTAAGAGCATCACAGGAATAGCAGCATATTTGCCACCTGAAGCTAAGAAAGAGCTGGTGACCTATTTGATTAGGAACCGAGATATTTTTGCCTGGTCCCCTCAAGAAATAAAGGGAGTGACCCATTCCGTGGTGCAACTTAAGCTTCATCTTCTTCCTGATTCTCTAACTACCAAATAGAAAAAGCGAGACTTTTCAACCGATCAAAACAAAATCATCCGCTCGAAGGTCAAACAACTGTTGGAAGTTGTACATGTTTGGGACGTATAGTTCCTGTCCTGGATTTCCATTGTGGTCCTGGTCACCAAGCCAAACGGCAAGTGGAGGGTATGCATTAACTTTCATGATCTGAACAAGGCAATCCCTGAGGACTGTTACCCACTCCCATAGATTGACCAGATGGTGGATTCTATTGTAGTATGTGAATTGATTTGCATATTGGATGCTTATCAGGGATATCACCAAATCCCTCTCGCTCGGGACGATCAAGAAAAGATTGGAAGGAACATGGAAGTCTATATGGATGACGTCCTAATCAAGTCCGTCTAGGCATCAGAACTCATAGCAGATGTGGAAGAGACTTGCAGTACATTGCGGAAGTACGGGTTGAAGTACATGTTCAGAGCCAAGGGAGGAAAGTTTTTGTGATACCTAGCCTCTGAGCGGGGAATCGATGAGAATTCGGAGAAGGTGCAAGCACTGCGACACATACAACCGCCAAGAAATTTTTGGGCAGCGCAAATACTGGTTGGCCGAATCATGGCTCTCTCTTGCTTCATATCTAAGTTGGCTGACCAGACACTTCCTTTCTTCAAAGTGTTGCACCAAGCAACCAAATTTCAGTGGGAAAACAAGTGCGGCAAAGCTTTTGAGAAGCTCAAGCAACATCTGGAAACTCTTCCTTCTCTTTTTAAGCCTGTTGTGGGATAGCCGCTTTGGCTATACTTGTCGGTTACCCAAATTGAAGTAGGGACTACTTTGGTGAGAGAGCAGGAACATGTACAACAATCTGTGTATTTTTTTCAGCCATTTGCTAAAAGGAGTCGAGACCCGTTATACTAGCTCGAGAAGTTAGCGTATGGATTGGTGTTCACTATGGATGTTTATGGCCTTACTTCTTGGTGCACTCAGTTATAGTATTGTCCAATAGTTCCTTGGGAAGAGTGCTTACAAACTCCACCACGTCTGGTCGTCTTATTAAGTGGATGACTGAGTTAAGCGAGTACGACATACAATATCAACCCTGAACAACCATTAAAGCTCAAGTCCCGGATAACTTCATGATCGAAATCAACCCTGTCGAGCCTGAAGGTACTTGGAAGGTGTATGTAGATGGATCTTCCACTAGGCAGGGTAGTGGAGCAGATGTCTTGCTCATATCTCCCAAGGAAGATATCTTATCCCTAGCCGTTCGGTTGAATTTTTGAGCTACTAACAATGAGGCAGAATACAAAGTTGTGTTAGTTGGTCTACAGGCAGCCAAGTAAGTTGCCATAGTATGGGTAATTGTGCACTCAAACTCTCAGTTGGTGGCTCAACAATTAGCAGGCAATTTCGAGGTTAACAGTGAAAGTTTGCAAATGTATAAGGAGACATACGAGAAATTAAAAGCGAACTTTGAAGATGTCAGTTTGGTCAAAATACCCCGATTAGATAGTTATAAGGCTGACGAGTTGGCCAAGCTAGCTAGCTCTTTGGCCACCTAGACCTTGGAAAGCCCTCTAGCTCAAAAGGTGTTAATAGCCCAAATCGATCTACAAGCAAACATGGAGGATTTAATTGATTGGAGAGCTCCCATCATCCTGTATCTACAACAGGGGATCCTGACCACATATGTGGAAACAACTCTACATACTAAGAAGTTGGCTCACTGATGTGCGTGGATCATATCTATATTTATGTATATTTTACTGCACATCACTTTGATTTCACTTGTATGATTTATGCTATCTCACTCTTATTCATTTTTATTTCAGCATTATTACTCTCTTTGTTTGGAGATCTATTCTTCTCTTGGTTTTCAAGTCAGGATGCGATTTTGGAGCAAAAATATATTTCAGAGCATATACCGGATGATGGAGTGAACACGGAAGTGTTCTCCAACAAAGAAGATAAGAACCCAACACACACGACTGGAAATAGGCAGTGCACGACCGTGAGTCAGGGTTTCACGATCGGCAACATCCTTGCCTGACCATGCAGAGAGGAAGCCAGAACCTGTAACAAACCCTGCACGGTCGTGCACATTTGCACGACCGTGCAGCCATTCCAGCAACGACCGTCTCCCGGCCGTGCAACCTTGCATGACCATATGTCAAAGAAATCATAAGGAAGCCCTTCACGGTCATGCATTTGCGCCAGAATGGAAACTTGTCCAGCCGTACAAATCTACACGACTATGCACCTCAGCATTGCAGCTGGCCTTGCACAGCTGTGCAGATCTGCATGGCTGTGTAAGGGCTCGTGTGGGGAATGTTTAACCTTGGGCTATAAAAGGGGAACCTCTCCCCTTTGCTTGGGGAGGAGGTGTACCCCTTGGGACTGATGACCAAAGTCTCTGTTCATCTTTCGATGACATCTCAGATTATCTATCACCACCGACGCCCTCACATTTACATCTCGGAGCAAAGGATTGGATCCGAAGACCCAAGCTTCTTGATAGATAAGCCTTCCTCTCCTTCCCTCGGTTAATTGTTTGGATGAGGCTTAGATTTCTTTGTCTTTGGATCTCTTTTTTTATGCTTTGTGAGTAGATTTCCTTGTTTTAGGTTGTTGAGGGAGTAATTGCAATGAGTGATTGATGTAAACTCCATGGATTGACTATTTCTTTGTTAATGATGTACTTGCATTGTTTCTATTTGATGAAATACCTTAATGAACTATTTGTGCTTGAATTGTGCTCTTTCATTGTACGAATGTAGGATCTAGCACTTTGGATGGATTAATCTCTCTAGATCAGGAGAAAGGGGCCTTGCTGACATAGGATATCCTTACTCTCGAATGTCTAGAGGGCTAAACTCTATTCGGTGTGCATGATTATGCACTGTAGATTTAAGTACAAAATGAATTCTCCTTAATTTTGTGTTATGAAGTGTTTAGTTAATCTAGAGATGTATGATCGGGGAACCTAGTGACAAGGTGATTCTTTAACCAGACTCTCTAGGTTATCTACTCTACTTAATAACATCGGATACAAGTAGGAAAATATTCCAATTCACTGTTGTGGGGTTGAATTGGTACTCAGTTAGGTCGCCTACAAGGCTAGGTATTGAGACTAGGAGACTAGCTATCCATGGTATGTCAATTACCATTTCAATGAAACTGAGACCCTAGAATATTCCCTTAGACCTTAGAATTCCTCAACACTCTCCCTCTTTCTCTACTTTTCTCTTTACTTCTTATGCTTTCTTGAATTCTGTCACACAATCATTCGATTTGTTTAGCTAATTCATTTGAGTATAATTGCTAGTGCTTAACCTTCAACTCCCTGTGGATATGATAATCTTTTATATTACTAATGACATTTTCATATACTGTGGAGCGTAAAAATTTTTTGACACCGTTGCCGGGGAGTTGAGTTTAACATTAGTTAAAACACACCTGATCTAGCCTAGACATTTTTAAATATTATTAATACTTTTATCTTTTGTTTTTGCAATTTGCTTTTGTATGTTTCTTTTCTTGCACATTTCATTCCTACAATTTACTTTATGTAGTTTATTCACTTTGCAATCTCAATGGTACATATATTGTTAAAAGACTATACAACTCCTAAGTGTTCAAGGGATCTAGGACCTATTGTTCCTCCTCAAATTAAAGTTTAAAATTTTATGACCAATCCGACTTTTATCTCCAAAATTCAGGAGAATCAGTTTAGTGATTCAAAGTCTGAAAGTCCATATTTGCATCTCCTGAAGTTGTACTAGTATTATAGTACATTGAGATATGAAGGAGTTTCTTCAGATGTTATACTGCTGCTTATTTTTCCTTTCAGCTTGAAGGGTTCTGTTAAACTATAGTTAAGCAGTTTACCACCCAGAAGCATCAAATATTGGAAAAATTTAGAGAAAAAGTTTTTTAAAAAATATTTTACCCCACAGAAGATAATTTCCTTGAGGAATTATATTTTGAATTTTTCACAAAGGGAAGGCAAGTCATTGTACTAGGCATGGGGGAGGTATTTAGGGTTGATTAGGCAATACCCACACCATGGAATTGAGGAGTGGATGAACATACATATATTTTATTTGGGGCTTTTCTTTCAGAGCAAAAATCAGATTGATTTGGTTGAAGGGGGCTCACTTATGAACAAAACTCTTCTTGAAACTTGTGACTTGATTGATAGGGTGATAACCAACTTTAATGAGTGGTCAACGAAAGATTTGATTATTCCATCTTTTAGAATCTCAGAACCAAAAGGATATGAAGCAAAGTCAATTGAAGAAAAATGTCTATGTCAAGAAAATATCTCAGATGATAGTATTCACATCCATGAAGAAGATTTCAAGCGTTTACATGAGGATTTAAAGAGTTTGACTCCTTGATGTAGTAGAACTTTTACACAAATGCTTGAAAAGGTAATTATCCCTAAAGAATTAACTGGGGACATGGTCGGTAGTGAAAAGAATTGCTTGAACTCAATTGAAGATGATGGTGAACAATTGACTTTGAAAATTGATAAAGATCGGATCGAAGATAGTTTGGATAATTGGGAAGTAGAAGATTGCCAACAAATCAATATAATCGAGCAATGTTCATCTACGCCAAAACAAACACCACCTCAGGTAGAGATTAAACCTCTTTTGTCAAATTTAAGATATAAATTTCTTGGACTGAATTCTACTTTTCCTTTAATCATAAATGCAAGTTTGAGTGAATTAGAAACTAAGAGGTTGATCAAGGAGTTAAGTCTGCACAGAAGAGTAATTGGGTATCCCATTGATACCATCAAAGGCATTAGTCCATCTCGTTACATGCATAGAATTTTATTTGAGGAAGACCACAAATGCTCAGTTGATCATCAAAGAAGATTGAATCCACATATGCAGGAAGTAGTCAGGAAAGAAGTGTTAAAGCTATTAGATATAGGGATAATTTATCTCATTTCTGATAGTGAATGAGTGAGTCTAATTCATGTTATACGAAAGAAGGGGGCATGACAGTTATCAAGAATGAGAGCAATGAATTGATCCCAACAAGAATAGTCGATGGATGGCTGATGTGTATTGATTACCGGAAGCTTAACAAAGAAACTAAGCAGGATCATTCCCTCTCCCGTTCAACGATCAAATGCTTGAATGACTTGCCAAACACTCTTACTTTTGTTATTTGTACGGATATTCTAGATTCTATCAAATACCGATACATCCCCATGATAAGAAAAAAAAAATGACTTTCACATGCCCATATGAAACTTTCGCGTATAGAAGAATGCCTTTCGGATTATGTAACACTCCTGCTACTTTTTAAAGATGCATGATTTCCATTTTTTTTGACTTAATAGAGAATGTAATATAGTTTTTATGGATGATTTTTCAGTGTATTGAAAAAATTTTAATTCTTGCCTAGCCAATTTATCCAAAATCTTACGAAGATGTAAAGAAGTTAACTTAGTCTTGAATTAGGAAAAATGTCATTTCATGGTGAAAGAAGGCATTGTATTAGGGCGCAAAGTTTTTGAAAAAGGAATTGAGGTGGATCAAGCTAAGATAGAAGCAATTGGGAAACTTCCTCGGCCAACCAATGTGAAAGATATCAGGAGTTTTTTTAGGGAATGCTATGTTTTATCGCAGGTTCATAAAGGATTTCTCCAAGATTTCAAAACATTGATCAACCTTTTATTAAAAGATGCAAAATTTTTCTTTGACAAAATCTATTTTGAGGCATTTGGAAAGATCAAGAAAGCTCTCACCTCTGCTCTAGTAATTCAAGATCCAGATTGGGGGCTCCCTTTTGAAATTATGTGTGATGCTAGTGATTTTGCTGTGGGAACAATGCTAGGACAAAGGAAAAATAAAATACTACATGTCATTCATTATCCAAGTAAAACCTTAGATGATGCCCAAATCAACTATGTTACTCAAAAGGAACTATTAGCAGTAGTATTTATATTTGACAAGTTCAGATCGTATTTGGTTGGATCAAAAGCAATTATCTACACAGATCATGCAACTATTCGATATTTGCTGAGTAAGAAGGATTCCAAACCCAGATTGATATGATGGATCTTGCTTCTTCAGGAGTTTAATGTGAAAATCAGTGATAAGAAAGGAGCAGAAAATGTAGTAGCCGATCACTTATCTCGAATAAGGCAGGATGAAGGAAGAAATGTAGAAATTAATTTGTCAATTAATGAAACTTTTCCGGATGAGCATATTTTGTCTAGAACTTGTCTTAGCACACTATGGGATATAGATATTGTGAATTACTTGGTCAGTGGAATATTACCAACCAATTTGACATTTGCACAGAAAAAATCTCACTCATTCAAAATACTATGTATGAGATGACCCATTATTATATAAGAAATGTGGTTATACTCTCTACCGAAGATGGGTACTAGAGGAGGAGATTATAAATATTTTGGAGCACTGTCATTCATTCCCCTACGGACGACATCTTGATATTTCAAAAACTGCAGCTAAGATTTTGCAAGCCGTGTTTTATTAGCCGCATTTGTTTAAGGATGTTAGGGAATTTGTTCAATCTTGTGATAGGTGTCAGAAAATCGGGAACATCACTAAGCGGAATGAGATGCCATTGAATTATATCTTAGAAGTTGAATTGTTCGACGTATGGGTAGTAGATTTCATGAGACTCTTTCCTTCTTCTGACGGAAATAAATACATCCTTGTGGCGGTGGATTATGTCTCCAAATAGGTGGAAGCAATAGCCTCTCCAACATGTGATTCTAGGATAGTTATTAACATATTTAAGAAGATAATTTTCCTCCGGTTTGGAGTTCTGAGAGCCGTGATAAGTGATGGCGGTTCACACTTTATAGAAAAGTAATTTGAATATCTGCTTAAGAGATATGGAGTCAACCATAAAGTTACAATGCCCTATCATCCTCAAACTAGCGGACAAGTAGAAATATCGAATAGAGAGATCAAAACAATCCTGGAGAAGACAGTTTCTACTACACAAAAAGATTGGGCTCTCAAGTTAGATGATGCTCTTTGGGCGTATCTAACACATATAAGACCCTGATTGGGATGATACCATTCAGACTGGTTTATGAAAAATCTTGTCATCTTCCAGTTGAATTGGAGCATATGACGTATTGGGCAATTAAGAAACTAAATTTAGACTTGAAGAAAGCTGGTGAGAAAAGGAAATTACAACTCAAAGAACTTGATGAATTGAGGTTAGACTCCTCTGAGAAAGCTAAGATTTATAAGGAGAGAACTAAAAAATAGCATGATAGGCACAATTTGCAAAAGGAATTCTAGGAAGGTGACTTAGTGTTGCTATTCAACTCTAAACTAAAACTTTTTCCGAGAAAATTGAAATCACGTTAGACAAGACCGTATGTAGTCCGGAAAGTACATCCGTATGGAACAGTCAAAATTTAGAATAAAGAGTCTAGATTATTTAAAGTGAATGGGCATCGATTGAAACTATATTTTCTAGGAGAGCCCATTGAAGAAGTGGAATTGTTATATTTCTCTGAGCTTTGACCTCTAGACTATGTATGACTTAAGGTGGTCAAGCTAAATACCCTAAATAAGCGCTTCTTGAGAGGCAATCCAAGGATTTGCTCATATTATTTTCCATCACTTTTCATCATTTCATTGAGCCTAACGCCATATCATTTTGTTTGTAGGTATTCTTGAACAAAGATGTGAGGAAAAGAGTCTAAATAAGCCAAGTGCAGGGTAAAACAGAGCCTGCACGGCCGTGCAAGCACAGTGCAGGGGGTATCCATGCGAACTCGAACAAACCACTACATGATTGTGCAATTTTACACGGCCTGCAGCTACCCTCCCCACTTTACTAGAATAAATCCTTCCACGGCCATGCACTCAAGCTCGCCTATTCTCTTGAATAAACCCTCACACAGCTATACAATTTTGCATGGCCGTGCAGATTTTAGGGCATGGGTGGGAGAATAAAAACCTCTCCCACACGACCTGTGTGCACACAGTGCACACAGCCGTGTGAGAAACCCCCCCCCCCCCCCCCAAATTTCACTCCCTTCCCTTTTTCTTCTTCCCTAAAGCTCCCTTCTCTATTTCTCTTCATTCCTTCCTTCTTTCCCTAATATTCCCCCTCTTTCTTATTGTTCCACATCCATAATGTTATGCCACTTTAAAGGTGATCCTTGCTTGAAGAAGGGAAAGGAGAGGTTGGTTGCTCATGAAGAACCAAAGGAATGCTTCAAGGGTATAAAATTTGCAAGAAATCACAATAAGGGAAAGGAGAAGTTGGTTACTCATGAAGAACCAAAGGAATGCTTCGAAGGTATTGAGCAGAATTTTGACATCATTTTTATTAATATTATGTAAAAGTGTCGCTTTGATTCTTTAGTAAAGTGTTCCCTTGAATCTACCCGATATTTAGATTTCGAGACTTTGGGTGTGCTTGGTCTTGAAAATGATATTGAATGGCTTCTAGAGAGAATAAGATGGACTAGTATCATGAATTTGGACTATCCAAGAATAACTCTTGAAATTTTAAGTTCTATTGATTTTAAGGATGTGTATGGCGATGGAAAGATCACCTTTAGTTTGTTCATTGAAAATTATGAATCGACACTTAGAGATTTTAATGCATGTTTTAATCTACCATGTGAAGGAGCAAGAATATTACCTCGTGATTTTAAGAGTGTAAATTTTTGGTGTTCAATCAATAATTGTTCTAAAGTCATTGTATCAACTTCTAAAGCTAAAGACATTATCAATTTTATCCTGTGTTATATGCAATTATTCATGAGGTATACATTATTTGGATAACATGATAATGATGGTTTTGTATGAGATGTTGACCTTTTTCATTTATGGAATATGTTAGAAGATTTCAAGGTAAACTAATGATTTTACTTTATCAAACATCTTGTTCGACTTGGGAAATCTTCTTATAGAAGTCCTATTATTTTAGGAGGATTACTTACCCATATTGCAATTGTATTAGGCTATAACTTGGAGGGATTAAATATAGTGGAAAAGTCTCATAGACTTGACATAATTTTCTTATTGGCCAAACACATAATCAAGAATGAGATTAAGAATTTTAAACTTGTTTTGGAAGACAATGGGTTTGTGTTATTGTCAAACCAAGAGTTGACTTCCATTAGAATTAAGGAAAATTGGACGTTGCAAAGAGCCAATCTAACTCCCCATTCTCCCTTTGGTTAATCACGTTGACACATCTTTTGATCTTTCAAAACTTCGTGCAGTAATAGAAAACCTTCATCCTTATCATGAAAAATTTTGTAAAACATTAAAAGAGCATGAAGTTATGTCAAATAAAAATTTTCAATTGTTATGAGATTGCTTTAAATATGAAGAGGATTTGATAGAAGGAATTACTTTATTTATTGATGATGAAAGAAAGAGATGGGAAATTAACGAGAGTTTTCGAGGGAACGTGCATTCTATGCAAATAAAGATTGATTGCTTATTTGAGCATCATAGATATTTGAAGAGTTTAAATAGGTTCCCTCGTTTACGTTGTTTCCGGGGTTTCCCTGATCTTCCTTCGCTACCACCTTACGACAATGAAAGTTCCAATTCTGGGGATGGGGAGGGGGCTGGTGGGTTTGTACATAATAGTGTTTTTATTTTTCTTCCACACTTTGCAGCTTTTAGTTCTTTTTAGTTTGTTACTTGTTCATAGCTTTGGAGTACATCTCTCACATTTTTATTGCTGACTTACCCAAGAGTAAAACTTCTTGCACGTTTATTGCTAGATTTATACTATTATTCTTGTTAGTGCTAGTATGTTGGATGATCTGTCTTTAGTTATAAGAAATGAACATTCCTTTGTATTGAAAGATTTGTGTTGTTATTTACCTTAAGGATCTCTTACACGTTGCCAAATTTTGAAAGTTGATAATCGTAAGAATAGTCATGATTCATCAAAATTGATTAGTACTTGAGTTCTTATGGTAATTTCTTAAACTTTATTTTGGTTACTAGATTGTGCTCAAGTCATTAAAGCTCATTTGGAAAAATCTATAGTTTGACATTTGCATTCCTTCATTTATGCATTTGTGTTAGTGCTTTATCATTAAAAGCACCAAAAAAAATGAAAGAGAGAAAAAAGATCATTGCTTAGAAATAAGGGATAAATAAAAAAATAGTTGTCAAGAATAAAAGCTAGCATTTGCCCCTTTGAGACTGAATTAGGTTACCGAAGAAACGAATACTAAGTTTCTCTTGACTTTGAGCACGCCTTTGAGACCTTGGGTTGTTTAAAAGTATGAACCAAGCATATGACAGGTGCCTATTGCTGAGAATAAATAGGAATAAAATGGTTGAATGATAACTTGACTATGATATAGAATTGAGACTTGATAAGTTTTGACCACTCATTGCACTGAGCACGGATAACTTAAGTTTAGGTATATTCAATTTATTTTGTGAACATGCTCATCAATATCACAATTAGATAGAGTTAAATTGATTCATCGAGCATTATGATACATTATACCAGTATATGAAGCTAGCTGCAAAGTTTTGCTTGAGGAAAAGAAAAGGTTAAAGTCTCGAGGTGTGATGTGCATGGATTATATCTATATTTATTCATATTTTAATGCACATCACTTTGATTTCATTTGTATGATTGACGCTATCACACCCTTATTCATTCTCATTTCAACATTATTACTTTCTTTGTTCGAAAATATGTTCTTCTCTTGGTTTTCATGTCAGGATGCACTTTTGGAGCGTGGAGTAAAAATGTGTTTCAAAGCATGTAGTGGATGATAGAGCGGACATGGAAGCATTCTCGAGTGAAGAAGAGAAGAACCCAGAACACACGGCTGGAAACAGGGCATGCACG
>JBAMIE010175900.1:0-14135 GCA_037177295.1 Kaempferia parviflora | reverse complement strand
TACATCTTTAATTTTAAAATGGATTAAAAAATCATTTATATATTTATTTTTAAATTGACCAAATAAAATTTCTATTTTTAATTTTATTTTAAATTCATCGTTAATTGGTATAATTTTAATATATTTATAAATTTGCTTACAATTTTAAGAAATTAGGGGTATTAAACTCATATTTTGATTCTGATTCCCGTCTACCAAGTATCAGGAATGGGAATGAAGTAGATTTAATTCTCATTCCAGCCTTCTAAACCCGCCTACCAAGCATCGACTTATTTATAAATTTGTATATAATTTTGTTTAAAATCCAATTAAATATAGGAAATGGTGAAATGGTAACATGCTCTTACGTGTGAAGTGAACTCGGACCTCTTCTATAGTATCCTTGGCGGACTCAACCAACTCAAGATCAGCCCAGCCCACTTCTAATTCCTAGATCTGTCCCTGGTTCTAGCATATGAAAAGATTGCATATACACTGGATAAGACACCTCCAAAAGAGGCTCCTGTCAATGCTACCCCTGATGAGTTGGCAAAGATTGAAAAATGGTGGGACCATAATCTTCAAGCAAGATGTTATATGCTGGCTTCAATGTCAAATGGACTGCAAAGGCCGTTTGAGGAGACTGTGGATGCTACTGATATCCACAAACACCTACAAGAGTTGTATGGTACATAGACTCGTTCAGTCAGGCACGCAACTGTTAAGGAGCTCATGATAGCTCGTATGCGAGATGGGGCTTTGGTCCATGAACATGGGGTCAAGATGATTGGGCTTATTGAAAAGTTAGTGGACCTGGACTTGGTTATTCCACACGAGTTATCGACAGACATCATATTGTTGTCTCTCCCCTCCTCATTTGACAATTTTGTGGTCAACTTCAATATGAATAAGCTAGAGGCTACCCTTGAAGAGATAGTCAATATGCTTGCAAATAATGAAGCGACCATGAAAAAAGGAAAAATCTGTTTTCCTTGTGGGTTCATCTTCTAGATCCATGAAAGGACCCAAGAAAAAGGGAAAGAAGCATTTTGCCCCTATGAAGATCAAACCCAATAAGAAGCCAAGGTCTACAAAGCCTAATTAGTCAGAACATATTTGTTTCCACTACAATAAACCTGGACATTGGAGGGACAATTACAAGGAGAATCTTGCTCAGAAGCGTTCTGGCAAAGGTATGATCTATATGGAAGTTAATGTCTCTATTAACTCTACTTCTTGGGTATTGGATACCGACTGTGGTTCTCATCTTTGTAATGATTTACAGATGATGACAACGAGTAAAAGACTTAGAGAGGGTGAGACCCTCTTAAGACTTGGAAACGAAGCAAGAGTTGCTATGAAAGCTATTGGAGATGTTACTTTGATCTTGAGCAATGATTTTAAGTTGTATTTAAAAGATGCTTTATTTGTTCCAGACTTAGTTAAAAACATTATTTCTATTTCTGTACTTGATAGATGTGGTTATTCTTGTCTATTTGCAAAAGGTGTTTACAATATTTACAAGGATAAATGTTTGATTGTGTCTGGTGAATTAGAAAATGATCTCTATAACTTAAAAATAAAAGATATTCCAGTAAACAATATACAAGCACAATCAACAATAAAGAAAAGAAAAGAAGATAGTACAAATCAAGTACATATATGGCACGCTACCTAGGTCATATTTCCCAAAGAAGGATGACCAAGCTAGTAAATGAAGAATTGTTTGATTCGTCGGACATAAATTCTCTACCAACTTGTGAATCATGTCTCAAAGGAAAAATGACTAAGACTCTTTTTAAAGGTCAAGTGGAACGTGCACATGATGTATTGATTTGATCAATACTGATTTGTGTGGCCCATTAAGTGTTAGCACTAAATATGACCATTACACTTTATTACTTTTAATGATGACTATTCACAGTATGGGTACATATATTTGATGAAATATAAATCTGAATCTTTTGAAAAGTTCAAAGAGTTCAGAAATGAAGTAGAAAAACAACTAGGAAAAAGTATTAAGAAGCTTTGATCAGATCGAGGTGGAGAATACATGAGTACAGAGTTTAAGGACTATCTAAAAGAGAATGGAATTCTCTCACAGTGGACTCTTCCTGCAACACCACAACTTAATGATGTAGCAGAACATCGTAATCGAATACTGATGGACATGGTTTGATCTATGATGAGATTCACTGATTTATCGCCATCGTTTTGGGGCTATGCGCTCGAAACTGCGGCAATGTTGTTGAATAAAGTCCATACAAAGCAGTAGAAAAGACACCGTGTGAGATATGGACAAGTAAAACCCCAAGTATTCATACTTGAAGATATGGGGATGTCCTGCTTATGTGAAGCAGACAGTGGGAGATAAACTGGATAGTAGATCCACTTTGTGATATTTTATGGGATATCCAAAGAACTCTGTTGGATATTATTTTTATAATCTTAAGAAAATAGAAGTATTTGTTTCCATAATTACTACCTTTTTATAGAAGGAGTTCTATTAGATAGAAAAGGCAGGATGATAGAACTCGAAGGGGTTCGAGACAATTCCACAATTGAAATAATAGAGCCCACACCCCAACAACCAGTAGGTATACACTTTAAGGAGATCTGATAGGGTCTCAAGACCTCCTGTAAGGTATGGTCTACTCCTTGAAGGAAATCAAAATGATCGTGATCATGGATGTGATCCAAGGTCCTTTAAGGAAGCGATATCTGATATCGACTCGACGAAATGGCTAAAATCCATGAAATTTGAGATGGACTCCATGTACTCAAACCAAGTTTGATCATTAGTGGATCCACCTGAAGGAATCATTCCTATATGATGCAAATGGATCTATAGGAGGAAACTGGGAGTTGATGGGAAGGTATTGACCTTCAAAGCTAGACTAGTGGCAAAAGGATATAATCAAAGACAAGGAATTGACTATGTTGAAACTTTTTCATCGGTCGCAAAACTTAAGTCCTTTCGGATACTTCTTGCCATAGCTGCATGGTATGACTATGAGATATGGTACATGAATGTGAAAACCGTATTCCTTAATGGTGATATTAAGGAAGAGATTTACATGTCTCAGCCTGAAGGTTTCACATCTGTTGGAAGCGAATATAAGGTATGCAAACTTTAGAGATCAATTTATGGTCTCAAACAAGCGTCGAGAAGTTGGAACCTCAGATTTGATAATACAATCAATGAGTTTAATTTTTTTAAAAATCCTGATGAACCATGTGTGTATAAGAAAGTTAATGGGAGTTAGTGACATTCTTGATACTATATGTTGATGACATTCTACTCATTGGGAATGACATTGGAATGCTTCAGTCAACAAAAGTATGGTTAGCCAGTAGATTCTCCATTAAGGATTTGGGTGAAGCATCTTATGTATTAGGAATACAGATCTGCAGAGATGGATCAAAGAGCATGCTAAGGCTAACCCAATCCACATATATAGATACCATACTTAGAAGATTCTCAATGGAAAAATCTAAGAGAGGTTACTTACCAATCTGTCATGGTATAACTTTATCTAAGTCTATGTGCCCCAAGACAGACGAAGAGATAGAGATGATGACACACATTCCCTATGCTTCTGCCATTGGTAGTATCATGTATAGTATGATATCTACAAGACCAGTTACAACATACACTCTAAGTGTCACGAGCCAATATCAGTCCAACCCCGGTCCATTAAATTGGAAAGCTGTGAAAGATATTCTTAAGTACTTACGAAGGACTAAGAATTTGTTCATGACATACGGAGTTGGAGAATTAAAATTGGAAGGTTACAGACACTATTTAGTGATATCTAGGGAATCATGGGGCGGTGCTACTAGACGCTCTTACCATGATTCGTTGGGTGCTAATTAGAATTAGTTCTGTCATACTATAATCAAGTAGTTGATCATAGAATGAGGCTATTAAGGGTATGTCCGAATAAAGGACAAGTATATTCCTGAATCACAAAGAGTTGTGAACCCACGACTAGCTGTATCCCTGAACCATTGAGGGTCGCACAAGTATTGGTTTCCCTATTTCCCGTTGAGAAAGTCAAATTTAAGTAGTTGAATTTGGTGAATAAAGTTTGATGTGATTAAACAATGTATTGACAACTAAAGTTTGATATGATCAAATGTTATGATTCATAAAAGTGTTTATAGCTGATTTCAAATTAATGGAAACAAGGAGAGTGGCAAAGTTCCACCCAAAGTCTTAAATTAGATTTATGTTATTGTAATAGCGAGCAAGCTTGTTTGCCGCATCAACGATATTGGATCGTTGATATGATTACAATGGACTTGTATTATTGAGTTCTAGAAAAGTTCTAAAATCCAATAGACAAAGATGGAAGAGATAGACATTGAGGGCGTAGTCTAAGAGAAAATGTAATTATATTAAATTTTGCATTATGAAAAAAAAGTGGACATGTTTCAACGTGATATGAGGTTAAGGAAAAAAATAATAATTATTATTTTTGTTTTTTTTTCCTTTTGCCACCTTATTTCTCCACTTCCCACCATCTCCACCACGTTATCTCCACTTCCACCATTTGAGCAACTTTTTTTTTTAGTGTGTGTTTATCTTCTTGTTTACGAATTGGAGAAGTGGAGAGAGGAAGCCATTCTAGGAGAGATTTTGTTTTTGGAGAGGACCTCGAGAACCTGATCTCCTCTTCGAAAAGTTTTGTTGTTGAGTTCGTTCCGAGCAATCTGAACGTTGTTGATTTTTCCTTCTCTTGGAGAATCTAGACTTTGTGTTTATGATTCTTTTCTTCCCTTGGAAGAATTAAGACAAGCCTCTCTTCCATCGAAAAGACCTATCTCCTTGTCTCTTGATTTTCCTTCTCCGAGAACGACTGTTGTTGCCCACTTTCTTGCCAAATTTTAGAAGGTGTAGCCCCTTGTTGAGGGCTATTTAGCAACCCCTTGTGAAAGAATAATTGGGCAGCCCCTTCCTCATCTTCGAGGAAGACGCTTCGATCGTTTCAACGAAAAAGGGCACTGGATCTCTAGTGTGGTCGAGTGTTGGAAAGAGGATTCCGATCGTGGATCGGATTAGACGGAAGAAGCACGAGCACATGACAATCAACGAAGAGTCATTCTGCTAAACTCGGAATAATCAGAGCCATCCCCAAACAAAAATTGTTTGGGAAGTATATTTTACTTATGTGTTGATTCATATATTTAATGATGCTTATGGTAGTTTTGTTTAGATTATGCTTAAATGATTTAGTATGTTTAACGTAGATATTTTGCATGTCTAAATAAAATGATTAAATTAGCATTAGATGAATCAATTGCATGATAGTTTATCTTTGCTATGCTTTTAAGATTTTTCTTGAGTGATTAGATAGTAATGTATGCTTAGATTAAAGATCATGATTATGTTTGTTTAAATTTCCATACGAACACTCCTTTGGTTTAATTGTTAAACCATAAATAAAATTTTAAATTCCGCTACACATAGGAGTGTAGAAACACGATATCCGAATTAAGAATTCGGATTCCAACAGTGTTAACATGTTAAAATCATAGATCCACACAAGAACTTTACACTTCCAAGAATATGCCGATAGAATTGGACAATTTCACGTGTATCTATAATAAAGACGATGATTGACCTCTTTCCTTCATCAAAACTAATAGCAAGTTTGGTTCATCAGATTTAGAGGAACATCTGCAATCAATTGATATCCTAGCAAATGTAGACAACCAAAATGATGAGCAAAATGCAGAGAAGATTTTTATTATTGGAGTATTCCTTGAGCAATTAGAGGATGATCTGGAGCATATAGCAGAGCATGTTGCACAACCTACAGAGGATGTTCAGGACCAAGTAATATGTCTATTTTGCAAAGTAAAAGTTGATCAACTTGCTTATATACAAACTTTGGTTGTACAGTCTAACAAGAAGATTGAACAGAAGGATAAAGAAATAATTGAAATATGTAGAATACTGGATAGGAATTCTAGTAAAGCTGAAAGTATATCTAGTGAAAAGGACAAAATTATAGAGGAACAAAGGAAAAAAATTATAGAGCTCCAAAGGAAGCTGTAGAGCACAGTATCAAAAGAGGCTGGACTAAGCTCTATCTTAGATAAAGACGCCATAGAGCCAAATCCGACAACATTTACAAGAAGGAAGCTGTGTGCTACAAAGAGTAGTGGGTCATTACCCATTTTAAAATTTCTTTCAGCTAGTAAGAGAAAGAGAACTCATTGAAAACAATTAACTAATGCTTTGTTTACCCTAAAGCGTGGATAAGGAAGGGAAAGAAATACACAATGGAAAATTATCCTCGGAGGAAGAGAAGAGGAAGGACGAATAAATCGTTTCCTTTGTGTGCTTGTTTACCTTGATCGAGGAAGGTGGATATATGCAACATAATTTTATAAATAAAAGGGGGTATATGTGTCATTTTCAGGTACATGATGTAATTTTGTGAGTTAAAAGGGGTACATGCGTCAAATTTTTTGGTACATAGTGTAATTTTGTGAATGCAAAGCGTACATGCGTCATTTTTTTCCATCCTTTGCTTTCCGTCCGATTTTGAGGTGATTGATTTTGGTTCCAAAACTATCCAAGATGGATTATCTTTCTCTTCCATTTGCAAATTTTAATGAAGTAAATGACGGAAACTTTTCCACTGTAAAAACTTTTTCTTAGTTTTGCTTTCCACTCTCCCAAGTAAACAGACCATAAGGGGGGAAGAGAAAGATAGGGAGATTGTTTACGATGACATTGAAGACGACCTTGGAGCTACTGCAGTTGTCCACGCCCCTTCTCCTGTCCCTTTATAGCTACCATAGATGCATCAAATCAACAAATGTGATTCATAACTGATATTGAGTATGACAAAAACAAAATATTGAAAGTAGGGTTGTATGTAAATTTTGTTGTTATTGATCAATGACAGGGTTCTCTTTATAGTTTGGCAGGAATGGAAGATATGTTTTAAGAAGAATAAAGATAAGGAGGGAGCAGATACATTTGTGAATTTCAGAAAAATACAGTGAGTTGGAGTTTATATGTAACAGAGTGACATAAGTAAAAAATTTAGGATTAATTGTGTTGAAGTGTCATATAAATTTAGAGGTGGACATAAAATAACGACAAACTGTCGTTGGAGGATTTTGAATTTGTTGATTTAAATTTTTAGTCTGTATTGGTTAAATCACGGTGTAGCAGTAACGAGGCCATTTGATTTAGTTTCGTGAATTTGATGTTGTAACATCTATTGGCTCGTATTAGCTACAACATGATAATGATTTGATAAATCAAGTTGTAGCAACTATAGCACTAAAGCTGCAACAAGAAGATCTTGATTAATTATTTTACAAACAATCTCTCCCATTGCATTTAATAGGCTAGAACTTTGGAATTTCTGTTTGAACTTCATGAATTAAATTCACCAACTCCTCCCTTGCATTTAATAGGTACCTTGGAAATATAGGAGATCACACCATTATAAAGATGAGATCCTAAACCCTGAAGACTTCAATTTCAGATTATGATGGCTTCTTCTAGTTAGTCAAAGGGTTTGGGAGTCAGAAAACAACTCCTCCTGCTCCTGTGATACAAATCGATGATTTGATATCTTCCTCTTCTTTCGGATCTTGGGATGACTCTTTGGCCTTCTTGCCTTCTAAACCACTTGAAGCCTATGAGGAAAACTGGGAACAAGCAATCTTACAATTGAAGGGAGCCCTTCAATCACTGGAGGCGACCCAAGTCGCTCTCAAAGAGGCTATCGATCTGTTGGAAAGGAAAGATTAGTAGAGCTCTGTTTAGAAGTGTGTAGGGCAGAAGCATCAACTTGTTGGACTTTCTTTTGAATTTAGTAATGGTCTTTATGCTTTGTTGGAGTCTTATAAGTTACAACGACTATCTTCCTTAGTATCTTCATCTTTGTAAGCATTAATTCTAAAGTATATCGGTGAATTGATCACTTGATCTCCTGTGTGATCTAAGCAAAGGTGGTGCAAGTTAAACTATCTATCACAACGCGGTTGCAGTTATTATGACAGCTAGCTGCCACAACTTTGTTCAAGCTAATTAGCTAGTTAACTTCCAAAACTTTGTTGCAGCTAATTAGCTAGCTACCTGCCATTATGTTGATGCAGGAGTAGGTAATTTGATTGGTAACTGCCACAACGTTATTGCACCTACTATGACACTTTGCTGCCATAACTTGGTGCAGCTACTTGGACAGCTAACTGCCACACATTGTTGGTACAACTACTAGGGGAGGCGAAAGTTTAGTATCTTACTTGTCTCCATACAATGTAACCTAACCAAGACCTTTAATGTAACTAAAGCAATACAAACACAACTGAAAGAAGTCAACCAACTAATTTCATTAATATATATGAACTCAATCAATACAAACACAACTGCAACAAGGTCAGGTAACCAAATATAATAATAATACCTCCATACTCAACCAATACAAAGTTAACTACAATATGTAGGTCAAGCAATAGCAAATTTGTACAAATATCGGTAACCGAAGCTTCCTCACTTTCAGAGTATGTCGTTAGACCCTCGAGCAATAACACAAGTATTAACAAAAAATTATAAAAGAACACATATATAAAATTAAAGTAAAGTGTGTTAGTACCAGCTATAGATGTCAAATCTTCTTCATATGTGTCATCATCATTGGTATCATGAATAGCTGTAGCAGTTGAACTGGAAATCAAAACGTCGTCATATTTACTAGTACTTAACTATAATATAATTTTCTACTTGGGATAAAATATATAATAAAAATGCAGATATAATCGACACATACCCTTGCTGTAAAATTGGACAGTTGCGTTTGTCGTGTGAGACACCTTGATACCCACATCCATGACATAGCCTGGACTTTTAATCTCTTCCAACATCCTTTTGCCCTTACTAAAGAAGGATCGATAATAGAGGGTGCCCCTTCCATGGTTTTACTTCTTTGGCTCTCATTGTCACCTGGTTTACTAATGGACATCTCTTGGATTTTACTATATATACAATCGAGTTGGTGCTCCAGGTAGTTTGCCCGCTCATTAGTCAATGTTGAATCATCAATTATTATTGAAGCTTTATATGATAACCTTGAGTGTTTAGACATTAAAATGCCATCTGGATTTTCGATGATATTTCGCTTGGGCATAGTATATAATGCGCCAGCCTTTGTATTTCTTGTCCATCGTTTGAGTATATACTTTTCAGGCAGCATAAACACTTGGTTGATACAGAAAAAGGCAAACATATGCCTGCACGGAATGTCCTCGAACTCAAATTTTTGACAGCTACAGGATATATATTCCCTCTGTTTGTCATGAGTGACTACCCTTGGTACAATTTTATCATTTGAATTTTCATTGGCCAATGTGTTTTAATCTTGGGTTCTCATTCATATCAATATAGTCGGCAATTAACTCATTGTGTCTTAGGTGTCGCAATGCCCTATTGAAACGGATGATAAACTCTATCAAAGAGTTATTATTTGAGACATATTTCTTGAAAAATGAATGTGAACTTTCAGATCTCTGGCTACTTGACATTCCAGCACAAAAGATATAGGTAAAATATAAGGGGACCCACCGTTGTCGTAAATCATACATAAATGAGAACCAATCATTTTTCTCCAACCTAGAACACTGATCACCTCTTCCCATGACCTCTGGAATTCATCAGGTGTTGAGGAGTTCACAATACGTTCCTTATGGTTTGATTGTAATTGCGGAAAGACAAGGGGGATAATTTATTTAGAAATTTATTGAGTATGTGCTACAAACAATATCGATCGAGTGTTTGAGGGGAAACCTGTGTAATGACCTTCATCAACGCTGGATCTTGATCAGTGATGATCATAGTTGGAGGAATTGTGGGCATGACTTCCGTAAACTTCTTAAGCAACCAAAAAAAAAAAGATTATTTTGCATTACTTAGAAAGGCACAACCAAACAAAGTTGTCCGATGATGATGATTCACTCCTATAAAGGGTGCAAATATCAGCCCATAGCTATTGGTGTTATATGTCATATCAAATACAAATACATCACCAAAGACACTGACTGTATGCTTTCCTTGACACATGATCTTCCCAAAAATACCTCAAGAATCTGTCATTTGTATCAATTTCATAAGCAAAGAAAAAGGCTGAGTTCTTCTCTTGCTTAGATTCAAAAAACTCGACTTCATCATCGATACACTTTTGTTCATCCTTTAGAGTTTGTACATAGTTCCTGATATCTCTTTCTGTACAACCTATATTCTCTGGCCCTCCATACTCTATCTCCAATAATCTAATTTGTTAGCAAGTTGTACATTAGCCTCTGAAAAATGTTGAATTAATACTTTCTTCACTGTAGAAACATGACGATGTGAGTGGAGCAAATGGACCTTTGAAGGAGTCGACAGCGGATGATTATGACTTTCCGTGAAGTTTGTAACAACCCAAGTAGGGCCGCTATGTGGTTTAACAAGTGAAAGCTTTGCCTTACATTCAGTCCTAACATCACCACGCTCTCTTTCCTTTTGTCTTTTACCTTGTGCTCATTTATTCCTATTATTATCTGTTTGCCTCTCTTTAAAGCACACAAATTATTTCCATCCAACCTCATTTGTCTTCTTATTTTTTTTATTGTTGTTTATTCTCGTACTAAATCCAGCTTCACGTGCATAATAGTTATAGAATGAAAATCCCTCCTCGACTGATGCAAATTCCATCCCTATTCGAGGCTTTCGATCTTCACTGGCTTGGGGAATATATAGTTGATTATCTAAATCAGAATCTTCCTTTGCTAGCAATGACAGAGTTTGTTAATATTGTTTAAAACTGGTAATGGTACAGGAAGAACATTATGGAGAACAAAAAGAGAAATTTCTAAAATGTTGATATTTACTCGTTGTGACACCTTCTTAAACTGAACAGCGAAGAACTGTAACCACTACAATAGGTCGGTGAAACAGTAACGCAGGAAGAAATTCTGGTATGACACTGAAAACCTTAAAATTTTTTTGAAGCTCTAAACCTTAAACATGAGCTGAAGAATATAATAAAGGAAATTAGTCCAAGACGATGTTTCAGAGGTCAAATCTAGATGAAGTAGCTACACAACTATTAAAAATTGAATTGAACAAATTCCTACCAATATTTAAAATTAACAAAAAATTATCCAAGTTGCTACATCACTGTGTGGCAGCTAAGTGTCGAACTAGCTGCAACACGCTGTGACAGCAAAATGTCCAACTAGTTGCAACACCCTGTCGCATCTACGTGTCCAAGTAACAACAATAAGTTGTTGTAGGTAAGTCTACAAGTAGCTGCAACAATGTTATGACAGCTAAATGGCCATGTAGTTGCAACAACGTTGTGGTAACTAAATGACAGCTATATGACAGCTGGGTGCCACACCGTAGCCATGTGTCCAAGTAGGTGCAATATGTTATTGCAGAACGTTGTTACAACTAAATCTCCAAGTAGCTACAACAACGTTGTGACAGCTAAATGACAGCTAGTTAAAACAGGGGGTTGAAGCTGTGGCAACTGACGAAATAGGTTAACACCAACGCTAGGTAAGTGTCCAAGCTTATTATCCAAGTAGCTGCAATAACATTGTGGTAGCTATATGACTGCTAGCTGCCACACAAGACCGTTGTCGTAACTAAGTGTCCAAGTAACTGCGACACCGTGGTGGCAGCTAAGTCACAAAGTAGTTGCAACACATCGTGGAAGGTAAGTGATGAAGTAACTATGATACGTTGTTGCAGCTACTTGGTGACTTAGCTCAGTTCGGATCTTCTGTCCCAGAATTGTCTGCCCCCGTGTCCCAATTAGAAAGCGACAAATTAATCCACATGCAAAACATGAGCAAGTCTCTCCTAAAACCCATAGCTCGTCGAAGGATTTTTCTATGGCCTAAAATCTATACCCTTCAACTCTCTCCGTTGACGGTGCCGACAGCGCTAGCTTTGTTCCCTCCTGAAGTCGACGGTAGCCAGATGCATGAAAACTCCTTCCCCTCCCTCCATCGACGATCGATAGTAGTTCGACCTCCGTCCCCTCCCCCTGTGTCGTAAACGGTGTAAACTTGATAGATGGTGTAGCGACTAATGTGGATTAACATCTACAAAGTATTGTAAAGGCTGGTAGAGTTTTGACTAGGTTCACTTGTGGCTTAAAATGTTAATAAAATTTATATAACTTATGTCATATAATTCAATTATTAGGAAATTGACGAAACTAAAATGGAATGTCATGTTTGTGTTTGATCATAAAATTTGAGTGCTATGTTATTTACCATATCAAGAATGGAGGACATAACTTAGAAAAAAAATATGAAGTATATATATACAAAAATGTATATGATAGCTCATAACAAATAGTGGAGAACATATTCAACCACCATCCCTAAGACATACAAAAAGTTCACACCGTCTCTAGAGTACGACGACTATGGACGTTATTGTTGTTTATTTCTCTTGCGTATGATGATCAGCATCTTGTGTTCTCCATGAGGGATCAAGCTTGATCAACAGTAACAGGTTGATGAACCCCTAACATCATGTGATAGTTTTCACCATTGGCTTCGTCGGCTACTTTGGTCGTGGTTGGGAGAAGTTCATAGAATCCAATGGTTCAAATTCACATAGGCACACAGTCTGGGAGATGCTAACATCTTCAAGTTCGTAGATGTCCACAGAGAGGAAGATGAAGCAATGAGACATGGTATGTTGTTCATAGTAAAGAGATAGCAAACCACACTGCAGTAGAAAAGTCTGCGATCATCCTGTGTTCGAGAAAGAGGACATGACCGCTCTTACTTCCTGCTATGGGACAGAGAAACACAAGCTGAAATAGGAGAAATAGGGTAGATGGATGGAATTAAAGGAATGAAGATGGTTGTAGAGGAAAGATAACGCCAATGCATAATTATGCTACTCGTCAACGTTTGGATCCTAGGAGCTAAGGCTCCCTCAGTTTTATAGGCAAACAGACATGCTATAATATATCATTAATGACAGTTAACTACCACAACATGTAGTTACATGTCCGACTACCTGCTACAACGTGTAGTAGTTACACGACACATAAAACTTCTACAACGTGTTGCACATAATTGGAAATGACTTCTCCCTCCCACCTGCAACGTCTGTGTGATAGATGTGATGGAGAACGAAATGGGGGTTCCCTTTCTTGTACTTAGGTGTACCACGAGCCCAAAGGTGCCCTTCTGAAAAAGTATGATTTAGCTATTGATATCTGGAACATGAGTTATGACAGGTAACAGTAGTGATTCTATGATAGCCATCAATCAAAGTACCGGATTTGGGTTGTATGCTGACAATAAATTTTATAAGATTTTTCATTAACCGAACTCCAACTTGACACGAAGCTGCAACAACGTTGTGATAGTTCAATGATGTGGCAGGTATTTGTCCAAGAAGATGCAACAACTGTGACGGTCCATTGCCAGATAGGTGTACAACGAACCCACATGTGACCTTCAAAAAAATATGATATAGCCATTCATATCTGGGCCATTCCTACCACGACCCCACTGCTGGTTGTGGGAGTTCCTTGTCTCTGCTAACTGCTACAAATTGTGGTAGCTGGTTGTGGCAGATAACTACTACAACTTGTGGCAGCTAACTGCCACAAGTAGTTGTAGTTAGTTGTGGCAGTTAACTACCACAAGTTGTGGCAGCTAGCTGTCAAAATTTTTTACAGCTAGTAGATGACTGACCATGAAGAAATGAGGTACCCTTTGTGTAATAGGGAAAACGACACATTATAATTACACATAATGTAGAAATGAGGCTCCCTTTATTTATGATAGGTATGAGTAGTCATTTTATGATAGTTGTCCTGCCAAAATCAGATGGTACGACCACGGGTCCAGGTAATAGGTGAGTAGGCAACCTAGATTTACAGGGAAATGATGGAGCAAAGGCTCCGAGTAGGTTGGTTTATGAGTCACAATAAATTATATTGGTACTGTATGGTAGAAGAAATAATTAATTTGATTTGTTTTGTCACTTAAAACCTGATACCAAAGCTGCAAGCCTGCAACAAGTTGTGGCATCTCACTTTCCATGTGACCCCCACCAGGTATGGATTTTTACTACATATTGAGGGCAATATGATAATTTAATAATAAAG
>JBAMIE010175890.1:0-14136 GCA_037177295.1 Kaempferia parviflora | reverse complement strand
TTTAAGTTCCTAAAACAGCTTATAAGTTGTATGAGCTTATAAGTTGTTTTTAATAAGTTTAGCCAAACACCCTCTTAGTTAAAATTATTACACTAGCACTTTTATATTAAATTTTTTTTAATTAAATCAAAAATTGTTCAAACTTAATTAAATACAAATCAATACTAATTTAGTAAATGTATTTAAAACTGTTAAAATGTGTCAGTATTTTTTAAAATTGTTACAATATGTAACAAGTAACAACTTTGGTTGAAATGCTACAAATATTTTTAGTCAAACTACCTATAATTTTAAATAAAATTGTTATATTTTAGAGCAGCCTTGAACATACTATTACATCTTATAACAATTTTGAAAAAGTTATTATAACAGAATTGGAATAAATTATTTGTATGATAGAATGAGATATTATTTTGATATTTTAAAATTTCAGGTGCCTTTTGATAAAAAAAATGACACTGTAGGTTTTTTAATTTTACCCAATAAAAATTACATAAAAATTGCAACGCATAATAAAATAAAATGAACTAAATAAATATGACAATATTTTAGCTATTTATTTTAATCAAACATTACTCATGCAATTTTAGATAAAATAGTAATATTTATAAAAGAGTTGCATATTTCGGGTACGTATGAAAGTATGTGAACTCAATTTTTTGGCCCCTTTTACTTCAATAAATTTGCACGGAGGTCCCTCGACCTCCGACAACGCCGTATTCCCCTCCCCATCCTCGCAAAATCTCCTGTTTTTTTTTCGCCCCTTTCGAGACCTTCCTGGTGCGGCGCCGACGATAGCGAAATTTTGAGATCGCGGTGCTTTGCTATCTCTCCTCCCCTCCCCTTCCCTTCCCGAACCCTCCGACCTTCTCTGCGTGGCGCTGCGCCAAGGGTGACAGCGAGAGGGTTTCCTGGGTGGTGCGGCGCCGAGGACAAGGGATCGAGTGCGGTAAGGGGCGGTGGCGAAGAGGAAGATTGGAAAAAAGCAGTGGCATAAGTTTGTCTTTCCCTTTCAACGTGAGATCTACGGTCTTCTCTCCTTTGCATGCATGCCTATTTCTATGTCGCTAGGGTTACTCATTTCCTGTCATTTTTTTTTCATTAAGTGTTCTATACTATAACATTATACCGCTAGTTTCGCGATCATCCATGGGCAACAACTATGTCACTTCGAAATAGCGTGTCAGTGGATAAGAACACTTCAGTAACAGCTGGATTCTAGTTCTTCTATAATTTTTTTTATAGAAAAAACAGATTCTGTTTGAAGGTGTAACAGACATCACAATAATGTATGAAATATATAGAATGCTTAATGCTTGTAACTCGGCTACCTGACTTGGTCGTTATAGTTGAATCAAACTCCTTATTTAGGCTCATTTGTCAAACTGCACCATGCAATTCGAAGAGTTTTTATGATTCATGACGAATAAGAAGACAATTTGAAGCAGAACATAGATGCTCAATTTCTGAGCAATATAATCCCTTGCATAAAATGTAGGTGAGACTTACAGTTTCTTCCTCATTCCAGTTTGAAGTAACTTATTTCTCAATTATGTGGATCAAACAACTTACCCCAATGAGTCAAGTTTGGATAGACACACAATCCAAATTGAACTAATCTACTTGTACTCATGCATCAATTATCATTCTCCTTATCTGTCTATTTTGTCCAATTTTTCCTCTCTCAGACACAAACTTTAATATTCGAAGATTGTATGGTATTGGTCAGTCAGAACCCTCCTCACCATTACTTTGCTTCATAGTTTCCATCATCAAATTGATATTTTCATTTACCCTTTTCCCTTTTAAAAAATCTTTTACTTCATGATCCTGGTATAGCCTTGGATTTAGCCTTTTTTTTTTAACTGCATGAGACAGGAGAACCACAAAATTGAACCTTGTCCTGTTTTTGGTTTTTACATTTCCTGTCAGTTTTTATCTTGAGATTTTCTAAGTAAGAACAACTTACTGACTCATTTCTAGTCTTCTTTCACAGGTGGCAGGATCTTCTACCCAACTACAGGAGCTTCATTGACGTTACTATCAAAGAAGGAAGGTAATAATCTTCCAACTAATTTTAGTTTATTTCCATCTTTAGTAGTCAGGATCTGGCCTAACTTACCCTAATTTTGATGAGTTATTGTTGACCTAAGGGAAATAAATTGTTTTACGTGAAAAACTTTCCTATCTTCCAGTAAAAAATTCTTTATGGCATGAATCATTTATCGGTACCATATACGACTTAAAGTGAGGGCGAGCGTCGGGGCAACATTATGGTTTCTTTGTAGGGGATCTGGTTATCATGATTCTTAGTAAGGAAGGAAACCACATTGCTGTACTATTTTAGAGAAATCTCATTATCAAGGGTTCCTTTCATTGGCATTGCACCCTAACATGAATAACTTATCCTGCATAGGACCTAGAGGTGTGTCCAATCCTTTCTTATCTTTCCTATGCTATTGATGAGAACACCAAACTTCTTTGGGTGAGGCTAAGTATGCTGACCCTCCCCAACTGTCACATTGTCAAGAACCTCATGTACGGAGGGTTCCTTTTTTACCATATGAAGTTTAGGATGCTGGTCAATACTGTACATTATAGTTATCAGAGGGTCTTAGTGATAATATATGAATGTGTCTCTACATGTTGTCAATTGAAGTGTCACAGAAAATTATTGCCTTGAAAGCTATAGTTGACCAGGGAATATAGTTTAATATGCTATTGAGATATTCATATTCAAGATCCATGCTGAATATGCGGAACAAAAACTTTTATCCATATTTCATTGTCTTGTTTTTCAAGATTTAAGAGGGTTAAGATTTAAGAAGCTTTGTTTTTTTGGAACCCCCTTAATATTGTACCTGTGGGTGTTCAAAATTTCAAATAAATAACTGCACTTTTTTGTGCTTTTGTTATATTTTTTTGGTATTGTTGCATTCGTGTGATTGGAGCTGAGTTTAATACACATTTCTTGTTTCATCGTCTTAGAAACCAAGGTTGAGAATGAATTCTCAACAAGGTAGGGCATCTACTAATGGGTATAGCCGCCGGAGAGTTGATACAGTTACAGGATCTAGGATGGAGAATCATACGCAATCAAGGAAGTCAGCCTCTCCTAACTTTGGTAATGTGAATTAAGTGTAGATGCTATACTTGTTAAATGCTTCAGTCCTAAAAGATTCTGACGATTTACAAATGGTGTAATAGCAGGAAGGATTACAACCCCATCCCGTGATCGACTAATATACGTTTTGTCCTTACTGATTGGTCGCCATGTTGAAATCCATGTGAAAAATGGATCTATAATTTCGGGGATCTTACATGCAACAAATGCTGATAGAGATTTTGGTACTTTCCATACCTAATTTGTCTTGAATTGTGATATGTTTTTGTACCATGCTACCCTCATATTCTAGATTTACATATCTGAATTTGATTGCAGAAATTGTTCTGAAAATGGCTCAAGTGGTTAAGGATGGCTCCGTGAGAGACCAGAAGTCTTTTCGTGATAGTATCACATCTTCTCGGCTAATGATTGTACCTGCACGGGAACTTGTTCAACTTCTTGCAAAGGTTTATTGGATTTGAACTAAATTAGCTTCCATTCAATGTGTTAGTAAGCCTTTGCATGTATTGATTGATCATACACTGGGTCTCTTATAGATCATGGCTGTCATGAACATATTTTGCCATGTAAATTCTCTCATGCCAGAATCAATCTGCATGTTTGTTGTGCCGGAATTAAACTCTTCGATGCTACTGCATGATTTATGGGTTTCTTATATAAGAACACCATGCAGAATGCATGGTGTAGATTGTGCCAGGAAAATGTTCCTTAGGTTTTACTTCTTTGTCAGATTTACATTCTTTGACATACTCCTGAATTATTTGAGATTTATCCTTTGTTTTTCTTGTTTTGCTCTTATATTCTGGAAAAAAATCCTGGGTCTTGATAGTTTGTGTTGCTAGGTATATAGAACTTATTCTGTTTCTTTTCTCCCAAAATATCAGGATGTGTCACTTGATGAATTCACCAGTGGGCTCTCAAACGAGAAGGACAAAGACCTCTTGATTGATTCAGTTATTTCTCATTCACATCATCTAGAGACAGAACGAGAGCTGACACCTTGGATCCCTGATGGAGATGATCCTGAATGTCCTGAACTGGAGAATATATTTGATGGAACACTGGATAGGTATCTGTTATAACATCAACAATCTAATTGTTTATTAGGGTTCTTAGAAGAGTGGATTGCATTGCTATGTGCAACATGCCTTTTGGCTCATATTTCCTTTATTTTATTCTGGAGTCATTTTATCTTTATTTTTTTCAGTAACTTCTTCAGTGCTTATATTCTGGAGTCTTGAATTTCTTATAATTAAAACTCCTTATTTCAGTTATTTACTAGGTATTACTTTATTTAGCATCACACACACACACACACACACAAGTTTTAGTGATAATCTTGATAGCATGATCTTTCTGATTTTTTTTTTTTTATAAATTAAATTGTTCATCTTCTTTTTTCATATTGTTTTTTTTTAAAGTTTTTTTTGCTTCTGTCACTAAGCTGTTAGGATGGATTCTCTATTCAGGAAGTGGGATCAGTTTGAAACAAATGCTGCATTGTTTGGAGTAAAGAGCACATTTAATGAGGAACTTTATACTACTAAACTTGTAAGAGGTCCTCAAATGAAAGAGCTTGAAAAAGTGGCTTCAAGAATAGCTAGAGAAATAGAGGGACAGGAAGCCCATGATTTTCATCAGGCTGAGGTTTTCTCTTTTTGAAATTATATGTAATGATATGTTCTTATGGGCTGTGACTCATAAAAATAACAAATTCTAACAGGAAAGAGGCTTCAACTTCCATGATAATCTTGGCCTTGATGAGGAGAGTAGATATTCGGCTGTACGTAGGGAAAACACTGATATCAGATTCAGAGAAACTGAGAACACCTACAATTCTGAATTTTTTTCAGGATCAGCAAGTGTTGTGACTTCTAGATCATCACCTGAACCTTCAAGCACTAAAGTCAGTAATGAAGTGCAGGCATTACAGAATGAAACTTTGGCATCATCCAAAAGTTCATCACTGGTAACTACTAACATTTCTGTCCGGGAGTATCTTAGAATAACATGACAAATATCAAGAGCAGTACAATGATTTCACAATATGCTAACTATTGACTATTTGACAATTTTGCCATGTTGAGTATTGCTATTTCTAGATATCTCATCCAGAAAATAACAGCGGAGCTACAATTTTTTATTGATCTGAAAAAGATGAAAAGATGCTTGCCTGAACATTCTTTTTCACCATTCATGAATTGTGCAGGATGAGGATAAATACCTGCATGCTGACAAGGATTCAGGTATTAGTCATGATAGTCACCAAGCATCTGACTGCATTACTCAGAGTTCCCCACCCTTGGATGGTGAGAGCAGGTTTGTGCGCTGTTTGGATTAATCATTATTTGTTCCTTCAAAGTGGAATTGTTTGAAGGCTTGGTCATATGATGGCCAATGAATCTTTATCCAACTATCTTGATTCATGTCTGTGGTATGCCTAGGTTTGCAACTCAGCTGAAAGATCAAAGTGGCAAGACTGAGAATACAGTGAGATAATTTTAAATATTTTATATGACTGCTATTCTGTCTCTACTCGCTTCTGACGTGATCTTTTTGACAGGTTCTGGAATCTCGAGCATCTGAAGGTCAGTATTGACTTCGTGGTATGAACTGACTAAGCTTTCTTGACTTACCTTGAATGTTTCTTTTCATTGATGTCCACTTTTCAGGAGAGTTGGAAGGATTATCTACAAATGGAACATTGTGTAGTCCTTCAGCTTCTAGTCAAGGAGATCTAATTACTGAACCTTTAGATTCTCAAGTCCTTGTCGATGTGTCCACTGCTATCAAACTAGTTAGTTCTAGGACAGGACAAGGTAGTTCTCCAAACAATGTGTCTACTGACACATCAAATCGTCCTAGTTTATCCCCAAGGTCCTGCGGATCACTTTCTTCTGAAAAATCGACTCTTAACCCGAATGCTAAGGTGATTTCCTGGCAGAAGCAGATTTTTTTCCCTTTTAAATAATTATGGTTTTCACTTTTGATTAACTGGCTAGTTCATTTTTCATGTGCAAATTAGTATTTATCCTAGTCCCTTCTGCTGTTATAATCAGGAATTCAAATTCAATCCAAATGCAAAAAGTTTTTCCCCTTCGACCTCTGAAAGGCCACATGCAGAAGTATCTGATGGGCCTTTCTATTATCCTAATAATGTAGCTGCTTTTCAGCATATGCATGGTCTACCTGTGGGAATGGGGGTAAGATTTAAAACTTGCTTTCCTGCTTATCTTTTTTGGGCTTCTGTCAGAACATTGGTACATGGATTATGTGGTTAGCTCTACTTTATTTTCCTTTTATAATTTATCGTGTTCCATTGTCCATAATGATGCTGCAATTCTATGCTTAATTCTTTGGCTAAATGGCTACTTGTTTTGTGTTAAGTTGGTTTTCTGTTTTATTTGGTACTGGTATAAGTGCATTATTAATCTGTATATACATACAGCTGTGATATGCCTATTTTTAGTATGTCATCCACTGTCCTAGGAATGTGGACAAACAGCTAAAACCAATATTCAACCTCTTTCTTCTGACTAAGGAGGATGTAATTCATAACAGTTTTAATAAACTGCAGATTTGTTCTTTCAAACTAGTCTATGTATTTCCTAATTTTTCTAAAGTAATTAGCTTTGGTGCTCAGGCATCAGAAATGTTTAACTTGTTCCTGAATATAAATTGGTAATCATGATGTTGTGCTAGAATTTGCAAGTAGGATCCAAAGTTTAGAGTAGTTTCATCAGCCTTCCGTTTATATCTCTCTTATCCTTTTCCAGTTAAGTTGGAATTGCAAACTTGATAAAATCTACAGAGAAATATTGATACTTTGGAAATTCCCTTTTTAAATTTGTCCGATTTATTGCAAGTCAACTTTAGTTGGTTATCACCGGAAAGAATTCATTCAGATGTGCAGAAATTTTTTTATCCTGCGTGGCTATTGAACTTTTAGGAAAAGAACTCAATGGATTAATTGATTAACTAGTGGTGTGAAAGTGTGCCTGATCTACATTTCTATTTTCACCTTCTTGATTATAAACTTTACTTGCTATCATTATATAATGACTTGTGAACACAGGTTGCTCCATTTGGCCATCAGCCTGTTTTTTACAATCCTCACGCTCCACCAATGCAATCCTCCCAAGCATATATTCATCCTAATGGGTCAATGGTATGTGATTTTCCTAAATTTACTTTCATGGACTATTCAAGGGTAATTTTGTTTTGTGTGTTATCATGCTCACAATTCTTTTAATGTCATATATTTCAGTATGGACAGCAAATGATTGTTGGACAGCCTCCACAATTTTATTATGTGCAAGGCTATCCACCTGTAAGTTAATCTGTTTTGAATTTTAGTTTATGCTATATCATTCTGTTTTTTAATGTATATATTTTTTATTTTTTGTTTTTAAGCTTGTTAGTTTTTTTGGAACTGGTTTAGTTATAAGTTCTATTTGAAAATGTTCTCTTCGAACTAGCATTCGCATGTCTTGTAATTCCTATCCCATGATTTGTGCGTTGAATTTCCCTTAGCCTATAGTGATGTTACACAAAAAGGGTTTTGGGTGTTGGGAGGGGTATTATAGTTAAGGAAACTGGCTGTTTAACAATTAGCATAGTTAAGCTAATATGTGAAGTTTCATGTTAATCCCAAGAAAATGTATTGTATTCCATATGTTAAGTTCCAATAATCTCCTTGCCTTTCTGAATAGTTTCTGTTGCAGACTGTTAAAACTGCTTCTTGATAAATCAATGCTGTATAAGTTGCTAAAGTTTTATTCTACTTCGTAATTCACTCTATACTCTTTGGCTCATGTATCTTCTATGTGATTTTGGTATCTTTTTGTGCCGATACGGTTTCAGTATCTTTTTTAATTTATATATAGTAATTATTAGATAAATATATTTATTGAGTATAATTGAAAAATAAATTGTATATTGATTTTATATAAATTCTCCATTATTAAACAATTTAATATTGTTAGAAAAATAATTCAATATAGTTTTCCTTAAAGAAAATTTAACATTTTGCTTAGGTAAATAATCATAAATACAAAGATGCTATTTTATATATAATAATTATATAAATTAACTATTTATTTATTTAATTAATTATTAATTTAAATAATATATATTTAAAATAGTAAAAAATATTAGAACATTAAAACAACAAAAAAGTATAAAAAATTTAAAAATATATCAGAATATAAATTTGATTTATTAGAATTTTTATAAACTTTTTAAGATTTTTTTATAGATTTTTAAAATAAAATTTAAAATAGCAAAAATAATTTTGGTATATTATTTAATAAATTTATTAAATTTTTTAAAAAAATTAAATATAGTTTTTATATTTTATTGAGATAATTAAATTAGGGTTTATAAAAACCTCTTTAAAATATCACACTTGTGGGAATTGTTTAAAATTATTTAATTTTGCATAGTGAACCCTCGCGTACTCCAGCTATGCCTGCCTGCGACGCCAGCACCCCGATGAGACTCCTCCGATGGCACTGGAGGCGTACGACGGCGACGGCGACGCCTCTGGCGCCCGCGACGCTTTAGGTGCCTTGTGACGCCTTTGGTGGCTTCGGAAGCGTCCGACGACGTCTTGCTGCTCGAGACGCGTGCGTGTGAAGTGCCAGTTTCGCTTCACCGGCGGAACGATAAAAACTGTCTGTACCAGATGGCATGGAACGACATTTCAAACCATGTTGCAATCATTCTGGTTTCAAATATAAAATACTTTTTAATCTGGTAAACTACATATATCCCACATTAATATATGTATTTTGAAAATACTAATACTAGAATATTTTTTTGTTTTCTTTTAAAATTTTCCTATAACTCTCAACTGCCTGCTTGCGGTATTTGATGGATAAATCTGCATGTGTATTCACTCAGTCTAAGAGGGTGGTAGGAAGCACAGTCACTGCATGCCTCTGTAGATATTACTAGAGACTGACTATTGTTAATTGGTGGTTCTTGTTATAGTACACTACCCGTTGGAATCTTTATTGAATTTCCAAAAGATTTTGATTGTTCCTGTCTGATTTGTTGGAATCCGGCCTGATTCTAGACCCGGAACAATTTGATTGAAAATTCTCAGCTAACAATTCTTAGCACAGTCGCTGCATGCCTCTGCCTGATTTGTTCCATCAATCTCAGTCAATTCTTTCTGACTGAAAATTTCTTCATTGGTCTTTTGACAGTCTTGATTTATTTGATCTCTAGCTAGTTGTTTTGGAAGGAATTGTTTGTGAACCATGCAACCATTTGTTTTACTCTACTGATTTTTTGCTTTCGATCTTACCTCTCAGGAGATGCCACACAAAGGGAGGAAATATTAAAGCGTTCTAAATCAGTGGTAACCACCTAACCTTCAGTGGATTTCACCTGTAATCTGCATTTGCTGGACGAACCATCATTGTGGCGTGTCATTTCTTACTCACCAGCACCGTTTGGCGGCACTATAACCATTTTAAAATGCAACAGGTCGCAGATGCTTCCATGAGTTGGAAATGGAGTTTGTATGTAAAGAATGAATCAGGCAGCAGAACAATCTTCCCTTCTGAGATACACTGCTGTTTTGTTTACGGGTTGCGTTGTTGGCTGTGATGATCTAAATAAACCTAACAAAAAATGGGCCTCGAATATGTATTTGATCGAACTTATTTGTCGGATGAAATGCTGACCTTTGTTGGACTGCTGCATTGCTAAATTACAAGTGCCTATGTATTTTCTAACTCCAATTGCCCAATCAGGGAGGTGGTTCCAGCAATGTTTATCGAATGTTTCTTATGTGCTCATTCTGGTGAAGCTGACGAAAGTATCCAAAGCGAGGGCAGGTAGTTCTACCTATATTTTCTTCCCTTCCACTCAACATTAACTGAAACAATTAGACATGAGATAGCACTCATTTGAGGAGTAACTTTATTTATTTTGAAAAAAAATATATAGTGTACTAGTGAGGTTTCAGGGACAAGTGTGCAGAGTTGATAAATTGAATGAGTTGAGTGATCGGGCGGGTCGAGTTTTGTTTTTGTCTTTTTGAACCATCGTGATTGAGGGAGAGATGAGACTGGCCAATTAGACGGATTGATGGGTGAGGTGGATTTAGGATAAGTTCAATCGTTAGTCTAAGTTTGGAAAACACAGTTCCTTAACGAAGTTGCATCCAGCTGACTATTTCATTGTATGCAAAACGTAATACACAAAATTTTGATTAGTAAAATTAGTATCGAACTGAAATCCACCATAATTAAAACACGAATCCTATCAAACTCCATCTATGCGTATTCGAGTATACAATAATAAGAACTGCACCATGGAGTTTGATTCAGAGTCAATTCTCTTTTTAGTTTCTTACCACATGCTACGAGTGGCAGCACAGGGTTACTCATCTACGGACAACAGTGTAGCATTGCACCCACACAACAAGAATAACCTAAACCTGTAAGGGCTGACGGACATTTGATCATTTACATATCCAGCCTCCATGCTATGGATGGTTAAACAGCTAATCTACCAGATCTCATCTCAAACAGGGCAGGATCCTAAGAAGACTGGGCCCGCAAGCAAATTTGAAAAAAAATAAACCACTTTAACAGTCGAGGTGCCTCTTGAGAGGCTCATATCTTCACCTCGCGAACATCATTCTGTCCAAATGCGGTGCCACACCCAGGGCATTTGCGATGACGAATTTCCAGGTTCCTCTGGATGCATGGATAGCAAAATAGATGAAAGCATTTGGTGATCACAACCTGCCAGAAGAAGATAAAAGGCTGTTGTCAAGAGTTCAAGGTGCCTAATTTGAACTAATACTCCTTTAAGCATTGAATAACTACCTCCTTTGGTCTGTCAAAACATACACCGCATTTGAGAATCGCCTTGCACTCCTTGATCTCATCCTGGAGCTTTTGGATCGTGACTTCCTCACTTTCAGAACTCATTTCCAAGACTTCAGCTTTCACCTCAGCGAGTTCTTCCTCTAGCTTTTTCCTCTCTTTTCTGAATAAGAACTCAAATGTTGAATAATGAGTGTGATACATAGGACAACTATCAACATTATCTATACCAATTTCATAAAGGAAAACACCACCTTTCCTTCTCTAATTCAATTCTCAAATCAGTTATCTTTTTTTGGTTCCGTTCATATTCTTTCTCAACGGAACTAACTGTAGATCGAAGCCACTTCAGCTCTTTCTCAGCATCAATCAACTCCAACTTATTCTTTTCCATATTTATATTAATGTGCCTACTTTCTGTGGAAGCTTTAACAGCCTGTGCGACGTGTGCTTTCATCTGTTCAATTCAACCAGTGAACAAAGAAGTCTTGCATAGTGAAAATTGCCATACAAGGAACCATAGAGGAAAAAAATCATTGAATTAAAACGGGCACCTGCTCTTCACCATTAGTTACTTTTGTCTTCAAGAACTCTAACGAGCTGTTGACTTGTTGCAGTTGCTTTGATATAGTTTGCTTTTCAGAAAGAAGTGAACTATGGGTTTGCTTCATCTTCACACTATCTGAAACTAGCTGGAATATATAAAAAGAGTGATATAAAGATAACAAATTTCTACTTGTTGTGGATAGAGCAACCAATCATCCGACTGTTAAAATGGTATTGGCTAACTACTTTCTTACTAGAGACTAAAAAGCACATGCACACAGCATAACCACCTTAATCTACATATATGATAAAAAACCAGAAGATAATCCAATGTAAGTGAATTTTGTATGCTTACGATGCTTTAGGGTACTACTAATAGTTAATGTTGTGTAATGCATAGCAGACAGCATTTATAACTCTGGAAATAACAAAAGGCCTTTTTGATATTCGAGGTCACAGCATTGAATAATAAAAAAAAAAGTTTAATACATATTGACAACTTTTTGAAAAAGAAAAAGTCTATATAACGGTGGCAAAACCTTGATATTGTAGGCATCTCTATCAGCCACTAGTTGAAGCAAATGCTGGTTCTGTGTTTGCATGTCTTCGTATGCTTGGCCAATTGTCTATTAGGAAAATAGTAGAAAATGAAGCATATTTAGTACACACACAAAACAAATTAAAGCAAATTTTACAAACCATGAGGATCACATGACCTCTATTTCAGAAATATAGGCCTCGCCTTCAGCTTCTTTTATTCTTATGGTCTCTTGAAGCTCTAAGACGTCTCTGGACAAAAAATACAAGTCAAAACAACTGCAATGTTCACATATTAGTGTATCAACTCAAAGGTAATGAAATCTATCCAACGAATAAATATGCTATTCAAGAACCATGAGAAATTACATAAAAAAAAAAAACACATTTCTTCATCTTTTTTTTTTAAAAAATCTGTCAAGTAAAACACATCACTATTTAACAACAATATGCTACATCATTAAGTCAGTTGTTCTTCGTAAACAGCCTGTTGGAGTAGAGAATATTTCACATTATATTCGCATTCAGAAACTTAGAAAATCAAACTTCAGGAAAACTTTGCAGCATAGTAAAAGCTGAATATAACATTCAGAACTGTTATTGGTGCATAACACAGCAGACAATATTTAGCTGGACCATGACAAGTATCAAACCTCTTAGCAGCATCTAATCTGGCCCTTAGTTGTGGTATTTCAGCTTCTGCAACAGAATGTCTTTGATTGTAAGTTGCCTCAGCATCATTTGCTGCTTTCACTCGTAACTCAAGACTGTTCTCAGCTAAGGTAGCTTTTAAGAGATCAGCTTGTACACGAGCTCTTTGTTCTGATTCCTTGATTTCGGATATTGTCCTGTGCGAAATCAGAGGTTCAAATGTAAAACCAAAATTTGATAATTAAATCTACATAAAAAATGCCATAACAGAACTAGATAATTTAGAATACCAAAGATGCTACCCATATCATTCAAGTTCACTATGATAACACAACATGCCCCCACGGGTTGGCAATGTTGATAATTACATGAGTAGTTGCTTCAATAGGTCTTGGGGTCAATACAATAGGTCTTGGGGTCATTTCCCAGTGGTGCAAAATGCTCCGTTGGGTGTCTAACCTCCCCCATGCAAAACGCCACTGTGCTAGGGCAATAATACCCCTCGAGATTTACCTTCCTGTATGGGGTGAGTGTTATCACCTTTTGCTCCAACTATGATAATACAACATAACAATATGCTCCTAACCACGATGTCAGCATGTGGCCATACCACAGAAATGTAGACAGTGTCAGCTACAACAGAAACCATATCGGTAGGTACAGACCTCTGCTAACCTAAACAACTATGATCCGAGAGTAATCCAAAAAGATGCAATTTTTTTTACAGCATTTGATATCATTGGCATGAGCAAAGGTTATATACTTTAGTTTACTAAATGCAGTTAATGGGTTGGGTAGAAGATCCTTAAAAAAAAAAAATACTAGAGCTGTAGTCATACAAGTATAAGGCTAAATTCCAGTTAGTGTGTACCATACAACCATGATATCAGCAAGAGGCCATGCGAAGGAAATGCAGACATAAAATCAGTTATCACTTCCAACAGAAACCATGTTGGTAGACACAGATCTATGCTTATCCACTCGACTATGATACAGCAGTAATCTTGCAAAGTACACTTTTTTTTTTCTCCATTAGACATCACCACTATGAATAATGATGAAGAAGAAAAATTATTAGTCCTAAAACAAAATTTTGATTTCCCTAAGAAAAAATGTGTTAACTTTTAAAAGGACATGTTCTTAGACTTAGCCAAGAAGGGGCATAGATGCACAATTACATACTGGACAATGAACGAGAAGAGATGTAACATGAAGAAATCATTTTTCTCACTTTGCAAATACATACCGAGTGTCATGATATTCTTTTCCATGCATATCTAAAATGATTTGCAACTCCTGTTTTTCTTTTTCCAAATTCTCAACCTGCAATATGTTTCAAGCAAAATTGATAAATCATAGTCAGAGTTAATTAATTATAAGCATCCTTAATCATGTACGGGGGAGGCACACCAGTTCTTTAAGCGGTTT